>CAUYQV010065693.1:0-13920 GCA_963574575.1 Galagoides demidoff | reverse complement strand
AGGGGTTTATATAGGGGCAGTTGTCCAATGAGCTGAGAGCTTAGCTGATTGGTCTATAAAATAGACCAGTCAGGAGCAGGATTGAAAATGGACCAATCAGGGATGCACTGGAGGAATCGCCAGTGTTTTCCCCTGATCAGCATGGTCTGTTTTGTTACTGGAGCCTCCCAGTGGGAGAGGAAAGGTCCCCCTTTGCCTCTAGCCTGCTGGTTTCTGTTCCAACTGCTGCCAAGGCAGAGCTGGCAGGTTCTCTAGCGCTGCTCTACTGGAGCCTCTGGTGGGGGAGGGAAGCTTCCACTTGCTCCAGCCTGCCAGTTCCTTTGCCGGCTGCTGCCACCAAGACAGAGGTGGCAGGTCCCCCAGCCCTGCTTGGCTGAGCTGGCTGGGGTGCCACTTTTCCGGTATCACTGGAACACCATGCCTTGTTATCTGGAGTCAGAATTTACTTATATTTCCTCAAGAAAGGAAACCAAGGTGTCTAGTTCAATTCCCATCCTTCCCCACACCTTTCTCTAACCATTTCTACCCCAGCTAAAGGTGTTAGATTTGCAACACTACGGTACATAGCATTTTATTTATTATTTTGTGACATTTGCAAGTTGTTTCTGAGGCACTGTCCCCCAACAGTACTGGCAGAGCAAAACTGCTCATGTTGAACTGAACTAGTAAAGCTCTGAGCTAATGGTGGGGACTTTCTTCTCCTTTCCCCCCTCTTTTCCTTTCATCAAAAACAATAAAGACTTACAGCTTTTTAATCTATCAATGGACATAGGTAATTTTTGATGGCTGATAGCTGACTAGATAGCCGTTGAAGAAAATTGATAGAAAGTTTCAGCAAATTCATAGATATATATGTATATATATGTGTGTATGTGTGTATATATGTGTGTGTGTGTGTGTGTGTGTGTATATATATATATACATATATATATATATTGAGACAGAGTCTTACTCTGTTGCCCTGGGCAGAGTGTCATGGCATCAAAGCTCACAGCAACCTCAAACTCTTGGGCTCAAACAATCCTCTTGCCTCAGCCTCCTGAGTAGCTGAGTCTACTGGTACTTGCCACAACGGCCAGCTAGCTTTTCTACTTTTTTTTTTAGTAAAGACAGGGTCTTACTCTTGCTCAGGCTGGTCTTGAACTCCTGAGTTCAAGCAATCTACCTGCCTCAGGCTCCCAGAGCACTAGGATTACAGGTGTGAGCCACCGCGCCTGGCTTTCCTTGTTTTTTAAGTAAGCATGGGCAGTATAGTAGTGAGCTCTCCTGGCAGTCAGGGGCCCACGATTCTAGCGCACACTTTGCAGCAACCCACCTGAATGATGTTTGCAGCAATGACTGTCCCCAGCTATCGAATGCTCATTAACTCCTAGGAAGCAGGTTAGTCACATTATCCAGTCATTAATTTTTCCAGTCATTATTTTTCAATTCTTGCAACAATCCATCAAGGTAGGTTGGATTCTACCTATTTTGCACATGAGGACATACAGAGAGGCCCAGAGGAGGGAAGAAATGAGCTCAAAGTCACACAACTAGCAGGTAACAGAGTTGGAATTTGAGTCTAGAACTGGTGGACTTCAAACAGGACTTTTTTTTTTTTTTCCTGCAAGTATCTCACTAAGCCTTTAATGAAAGCCCAGACATTCTATAATAGGTTACCTGATCTCATGGGGCTTCAGTATCCTTGTTTGTAAAATGAATTGAGGAAATTAAACTGGCTCTTCTTCTAAGGTCTTAATCATATGAAAGATACTACGTTTTTATTAATGACAACAACAATTACAGCTAAGTTTCTTCAACACTTACCGTGTGTCAGATTCTACTCTAAGTTCTTTTTATACATTAACTCTTTAGATTCTTGTAACTGAAGTGGGTTTCACAGATGAGGAAACTGAGGTGAGGAGAGGATTCCAAGCACACTGTGGACCCTCAGTAGCCAGGATTCTTCCCATCTCAGTGGGGCACCAGGGTGTAAGTTTGGAGTAAACTAAGGCAAGAGTATATGAACAGAGAAGTGAGGTCAGGAAAATGGGATGCTCGTGGAGGCTGAGATAGAGCAGCCACACACACCCTGAAACAAAATGGAAACGTGTGGCTCCCCTCAGCTGGGTGAAAAGCTTTGAAACTGTCCTTCCAGAAACTTAACTTGAGTCTTATGAGTATCTTTAGACTCCTAGACTCTGGCTTCAAGGGTTTCCCAAGTCTTAGAAATCCTCCCTGCCTTTCTTTTTTCTTTCCCTCTCTTTTTAATCTTATTTTATTTCCCAAGGGGAATATACTGGAACTCACGATATGAGCACTCTCCCAAAAATCTATACTCTATTTTTGGCAAAACTTCTAGGGGTATTTTTTGTCAGCTGATGAAAGCAAGTCACATTAGGTAGCATTTTGGAAAAAACTATTAGCATGTAATCTTTGTTTACATTTTTTTTCTTTTAATTGAGTGACTGGCAATGTTATTTCTTACGCTACTTTGTAGAGAAATAAACAGGATTTCAGTAAGAAGAAAATATTTGTGGCATACATTTTCACAGGTGGGGAAATACCACTGATGACCCGGCATACTTCTCTGCTGATCCTAGATAAAATTTTCAGAATGTGTCTTAAACATCGTTGGCCCAGTTCTGGATCCATTCGCTTATTTCTCTGAAGTTATTGATGACTTAATAACTTGGTTATGAAAGGCCATCAATAAATGAGTAGAAATAAATGAGTTAGTCTAGTGTGCGCTCTGCTTGTGCACTGGGGGTTGAAGATAAATGTGCTCAGGGAAGGCCGGCCTTTGCAGTCACCCTGGAACAGAGAAGGTATCTGATGAGGCAGCACAAAGAGCCAGCCCCCGGGAGGGTCCAGATGGGCAGAGGACAGCAGGTGGCATCGATCCATCTAGATTATTCTGTAGTACAGATCAGCTCACACCTCAAGGACAATGGGTAAGGACAGTCATCAGAAGTAGAGTCTGGAACTTGGTGGTGTTTTTTATTATCACTAGCAATATAATTTCTTTTTCTAGTTTCTATTCCAGAGGGTAAGTGGTGTGCATGTTGGAACAAGCACAGGAGCCAGAAACCGAAGACCAAGATTTTGAGTTTGTCCTTTCTCTGTGTAGTCATAGCAATACATTTACCAACTCTGATTCTCATGGTTCACAGCTGCAAATGGCATCTGGCAATTCGAGTGTGTTGAATCTCAACTTTTGTTTGCTTAGGTACTTCCTGTAAGAAGCAGAGTGCTTGATGTAATGAGGGTTTTCTGTCTGTTTGAATGATTTCTATTTGGGGGACAATTTTAAAATGACTGGTGTATTTGATATTTTTATTTTTTTTTTCTCCTTAAATAAGAGAATAGACCAGAAGTTGGGGAAGTGACTGAGAACAGTGGGAAGTGGGTAGTTTTCTTTCAAATGATTCCCTAATATTTATACTCCCAGAGAGGGAGCAACGGGAGAATTATAATAGTACTTATCTGTTTGGGGCTTATTTGAACCCCTGAGAGAAAACAAAAATGAAAAAGCTCTGGTGAGAAATCCACAAAAAACAGACACTGAAGCAAGAAGGGATTTTGTTGTTGTTGTATTGACTTTAAGGAAAAAGAACTAGGAAATGTAAATACAGTCTCCTCTGTCATTATTAAAATACGAGGACTTTGCTAAGTGAACTGGATGAACTTTGCTTTGGGATAATCATATGGGGTTGCTCATCTTTGTAGGGGGATTCAATGGATTAAGGGAGAGAGAGGATTTTCCTTTTTAATTTCTCAAGACTGCAGATTCAATATTAATGTCAGTGGAAGCTGCGCTGAGTGATAGCAAAGACAAATAATCATCATAACAAACCTATAGATATCTTTATGGGTTCTCTGTGTCAAAATGTGAATGGAATTTGTTAGCAGTACTTTTGCTCTGTCATATCCAATTTGGAGTATATTATTCATGTAATAATTCCAAATTTCTTACCTTGGTTTTCTAATTACCAAGGAGAGGACCAGACTCTGTGTCTCTAAAGACAAAGATTTCTGGATTATGAAGAGGGATGCAAATAGGATGTTTTTCAAACTATACATTTTAAAAGATAAATCATTAATTTTTGGCCTCTCTATAGAAGCTACTTTATATGAATATTCTCACCTTCCTCAGTGCCCAGATACACTCCTAAATGTTCCCAAGAAGGCATGGTCAGAAAATACATGCCTAGGGAAGAAAAAGCTGAAAGAAACAGCTAGTAAATGATGGGTAAAACGGTTAAGATGACAGAGAGACATCATAGATATACCACCATAAGAGAGCTAAGCTCATGGTTTAGCTACAAAGAAAGGACCCGGTCCAGATAACTTGTCTATATACTAGATCCAAGTTAACTTAGGGGAAAATAAATTGTTTGGTTCAGGAAAATGTAATATGATATTGCAATGGTTTTAAAATGTATATTTATAAATCCTTTGACACGTCTTCCTTTAAAAGGTGGAGCCCACACAGAAGCAGAGGGTAGAATTGTGGCCACTGGAGGCTGGGAAGGGTAGTGGACGGAAGAGATGAGGGAGAGATTGTTTAATGGTTGTAAAATTACAGCTGGGTAGCAATAAGTTCTAGTGTCCTACAACACTGCAGGGGGACTAGAGTTAACAATAATTCATTGTATATTTTTAAATAGCTAGGAGGGAGGATTTTAAATGTTCCCAATACAAAAAATAATAAAGGTTTGAGGTAACGGATATGCTAACTATATTTGGTCATTCTGTACATGTATCAAATTATCACTCCATACCCCTTAAATATGTATATTTACTATATGTCATTAAAAAACTAAAAAAAAAAAAATCTCTTGGAAGGTTAAAAAAAAATAAAAGAGCCTGACTTCCTTCTCTATCAGGTGTGAGTTATACTTAGTGACTCATTTCAAATGAATAGAAGTGATGGTGTGTTATATCCAAGAGTAGGCCTTAAAAATGCATTATAGCTTCCTGGTTGTGGTCTCTCTTGGACCACTTGCTCTGAGGAAAGTCAGCTGCCATGTTGTAAGTATACTCAAGCAGCTCTGTGGAGAGATCCTTGTGGTAAGGAGCTCAGTCTGCCTGAGTCTAAACAGTTAGAAAGGCACTGAAGCCTCCTGCCAGCATGGAAGTTAATCCCCTAGACCAGGCATGTTTTCAGATGATGGTAACTTTACTTAACATCTTAACTGTAACCTTATGAAAGACCCGGAGTTAGAACACTCAGATAAGTTGCTTTCAAATTCCCGATTCATAGAAACTTGGAGATAATAAACATTTGTTGCCTTAAGCCACTAGATTTTGGCATAATTTTTTATACAGCAATAGAAAATTACTACAACTATATGGTGGAATCATAAATCCTAGATGTGAAAAGACATTGAAATGGGAATTGAGAAAAGGTAATAAATTGATGAGGCCTATATTTACAAAGCCTTTTACAGTTTACAAAGTGTTTTCACAAAAGTAAAGTTAGTGCTATAAAAGACATATATTCCCTCTTAAAAGTATATAAAAAATTAGCCGGGCATTGTGGTGGACACCTGTAGTCCCAGCTACTCAGGAGGCTGAGGCAAGAGACTCGCCTAAGCCCAGGAGTTGGAGGTTGCTGTGAGCTGTGATGCTATAGCACTCTACTGAGGGTGATAGAACGAGACTTTGGCTCCCCCCCCCAAAAAAAAAGCATATAAAACATTATCCCAGGTCTAATATATGCCCATGCTACAGATTAAAGATTGAGTTCGAAGATTAAAAATCACATACCAGTTTATAGACAGGAAGAGGCTCTCATCATTTCACGGTACCTGTCTCACAGTATTCTTAATTAATGCCTGATTTATATATCATAATTTAATTAGTATGGTAACTCTTTTATATGTACATGGAAAATTCAGGTTGGAACAAAAAAGATCCTGGCTCATGCTATCTTTTAGTAACAGCCATCATGCATGGTACACACTCTCATATTTAGACTTTTTATTCTATTGTATAATATTTTAGATATGTCGGCTTGGAAGCTGTAGCTAAGTGGTTAGGGTGCTGGCCAGATACAGCAGAGCTGGTGGGTTTAAACCCAGTCTGGGCCTGCTAAACAACAATGACAACAACAAAAACAACAACAAAAAATAGCCAGGTGTTGTGGCAGGTACCTATAGTCCCAGCTACTTGGGAGGCTGAGGCAAGAGAATTGCTTAAGCCCAAGAGTTTGAGGTTGCTGTGAGCTGTGATGCCATTGTACTCTACTGAGGACAGCAAACTGAGACTCTGTCTCAAAAAAATGAAAAAACTTAGATATGTCTAAAGCCAAAACAATACAAAATAAAATAATATATCCCCCTATAGAACCACTTTAAAATCACTTTCAAAATATGTAATGGCTGGCTGAGATGCAGTAACAACATACAATAAGATTCAGACCTTGGATAATAGGCAGCAAGGTACCATGATCCTTAAAACAAGGGAACAAATGAGTGAGCCCTCTGTTCTTGACTTTAAGACCTGAAGCAAGGAGGAAGAGTCCAGGCAGATAACAGTAGTCTCACTGAGTTAAAGATGGAAATTTGAGTGTTGCTGGAGTACTGAAATTTTTAATGCAGTGTACCAAAGAGGAAGTTTGAGTGTTATTGAAGTGATGAAATATTTAAGGCAGTGTACCAAAGAGGAAGGAACCAGGCGAAGAAGACACTTAGAAATCTATGTACATGTTTCCCTCAGACCCTTGGATGAGGACTGATTTGTGCATGCACAGAGTGAGGTTCAAAAAGCCTCGAGGTTCAAAGAGCAGCTGTTGTGAAGTTGAGAAATAAATGGAGAGATGAAGATGACACAGTGCTAGAAAACAGTGTAGTATGGCCCTGCCAAAGTCAAAAGCCAAATATTTGTTTGAGACCTCAGAAATGGCATGACTTATGAGTAAGGATATTCTGGAATAATAACCATGCCCTAAAGGTACAGACAAAATGAAAATGAAAATGTATCAAGCCAAGAATAAAACCAGGACTTGCAAGATATTAACTACCTGACTGAATAAAATCCAACTCCCTTTAGAGCAGTGGTTCTCAACCTTCTTAATGCCATGACCCTTTAATATAGTTCCTCCTGTTGTGGTGACCCACAAGACAACCTTCAGGCATTAGGAAGGTTGAGAACCACTGCTTTAGAGGATAGTTTAGACTCCAGTCAATGTTATACTAATAACGCTCAGCACACCGACTGCTAGACATGGAAGGAAACAGGAAAGCTTGAGCTACACCAAAAGAAAAAGTAACCTATAGAAACAGACCTTGAAATGACTTGGATATTGGAATTGATAAGCAAAGGTTTCAAAACAGCCATAAAAAAATCATAGAGAATTTAAAGAAAAAGATGAAGGCAATGAGTACACAAACAAAGCTCTCAAAAGAAGAATGTAAACTATAAAAAATAACAAAATGGAATTCTGTAACCAAAAAGCATAATATTTGGAAAAAAAATCACTATATGGTCTTAAGGGAAGATTAAATACCACTGAAGGAAGTGTAAGTGAATGTGAAGAGAGATAAAAATTATCCAATTTGAATAAAACAGAGAAGATAGAATAAAATATTTCCTAAGTGATGAGAAAAAATATAAGGTATCCTAACACACATAAGACTGGAGGGCTAGAAAGAGAGCAGTGGAAACATGGAGAACAAAAATGTTTGAAGAAGCAATCGTTAAATATTTTCCAAATTTTATGAAAAATGTTAACTTAGAGCTCTAAGAAACTCAGTGAATCCAATTTAGGATAAATTCTAAGAAAAATAAAATAGGTAAGAGTCAAACTTCTAAATACCAGAGACAAAGACAAAAATCTTAGAAGGAACTAGGGAAAGACAGGGCATGTTATGTTTAAGGAAATTAAAAAAGATTCTATTAACTTTTCATCTGAAAAAATGGAGGCTAGAAAACAATGAAAAACAATTTTCAAAGTGTTGAAAGATGACAACTATCAAACCAGAATTCCATATCCAGTGAAAAGCTTTGAAATACATGAAAGAATATCTGACAGAACTAGAGAGAGGAAAGTCCCTAATTACAGTTGGAGGTGTGATAAAATCAGTAGGCCAAAAAAAAATCAACTTCCATAATTAACATTTATCTGACATTAGATCAACTGTATTCTGTAGTTGTCTGGCATAATATTGAAACAGTTGCAAGAATACTCATTTTTTCAAGTAAACATACAATGTTCACCATGACAGACCAATGGGACCATAAAATAAGTCTCAATACATTTCAAAAGTCTGAAATTTTACAGATTACTATCAGGTTCAAACTATCTTGGCCCAAATGGTCCATATGGCACATTAATTGCATTAAAGGTCCCATTTCTTCATTCTTGTATCCACAGTCTTTCCCAAGTAACTTTGCAGGTCTTTTGACCAACAAGGAGTTTCCTATTTATGCACCTGTTCTCTAAGATCGCCTGTAACTTTCGCCAGCCAATAGAATGCAGCAGCAAGGCCAGTGTGTGGGCTCTGATGCTAGGCTTCAAGAAACCTGGTATGTTTTGGGTTATATTTTTGTCCTCTGTCATTGCCAGGAAAAAGACATCCTCAGGGTAGCCCATTGGTCCCAGATGAGATGAGAGTCATGTGAAGAGAGTCATCTAAGTTTTCCCCAGTAAGATTGTCCTAGATTAGCCAACAGCCATCCAACCTCAGACACATGAGCCAGCCCAGCTAGGAACAGCAGTTATCTAGCCAACCAGTAACTGGCCATAGTGATACGAACAAGTCCACTTGAGAGCAGCTGAACCCTGCAGACTTGTGAGATAAAGAAAGTTTTTCTTGCCTTTGAGACTTTTTTTTAAATGTAGCATTAATGTGTCAATAGATAACTGATAAAATCTGGCCCCTGCCTGTATCTCTGACTGAGAGAGGGAACCATTACATACCCTAATGTTCCCCATGGCTCACTCTAACTCTACCTACATTCTTGCTATTTTTCAAACAGCCTGGCCCTGCTCCAGGGTCCTTGTTTCATCTGGAAAGTTCTTCCTTTAGACCCTGAATGAACAAGAGCTTTGGATTGGTTGGCAGCTCAACCCTAGCTGGGAGGAAGCAAGGCAGAGAAAAATGCAGTTAGTTCCCTCCTGCTGGGAGGCAGCAGAGCCCTCTGCACTGTGAGTGAAGGGTGGCAAGTCTCACAGTAGGAAAAAGACCAGCTGGACAGTGGACCGACACCCACAGTTACTGGGTATGGGCGAAGAGAAGGATTCCACCTTGATGTAATCAGAGCAGGGGGTGAGGAATATGCTGTGGCCTCCTAAAATGAGACTATGCTGGATATTCTCAATAAAAATGGGAGGTTTTGTGTTCAATACGGACGGGCAGGCTACCTCGCCGGGAAGAAGGAAGACCGTGTTTATAGATTAGACAATTACTCACAGAGGGTGTGGTATAAGAGAATGGTGGGGATAAAACAGCTCTGGCGTTTAGTCCTGGCTCACCATCACTGGTTTGTTGTTTAGGGAACATAACTTTAATACTTTGAACTTGAACTTCATTATTTGTAAAATGGGGGTTGTAATTGTTATCCTGAATAGTTGTGGTTAAAATTAAATGTGATATATGTATTTTTGCGTATATATCACCTAATACATGAAAGATACATTAAATTGTAGCTGCCATCTACTGCCATGGTCTCTTCCTCATTATTACCCTGCTTTCTAGAATACATAGTTACAGGGTCTGCTGGTAAGATAAATACATGGAACTTAGTCCTGTGTACTAAAAAGTTAGTGGAGAGGGGGTGTAATTTTGGATGTATGCATATAGTCTTAAGTAACTATAACAAAACTGTAGTTAATATTGCTCAAGGGAAAACCCAAGATATTTACTTTGAAATATTTATTTTATTTTTCTCAAAATACCATTACTTACAACGGCATTATAACAATGTAATTCTAAAAAAATTCCTCATCTGGGTCAGACCAGTTTGGGGGCCCAGTATGCTATTTGTGAAATGTTTGTAGGGGTGTAGTATGGAACTTACATTCTATGAGACCAGCTCTAATGGCATAGGGGCAATGAATGAAGCCAGTATGAAAAAATGTGGATAATTGTTGAATTTGGGGGACGGACATGTGGGATTCATTATTCAGTTCTCTATTAGCGTATTAGAAATATTTGAAACTATTCACAGAGGAAAATTAAATTTTATTTGATGGCCCGGAAGCCCCTGGCATCTGTTAATGAGTGTCTTTTCCTCATGAACTTACTTATACGTATCTCTAACCCATTGTAACGCTGGGTGACCCTGAGTAGGAAGTTATCAGTTGTATAGAAGAACAAATATTTGTATTCTTCACCAGTGGCCTCTTCCGATTTTCAAAGGTATTCCAGGTTATGGTTTTCTGGGAGCTGGCAAACAAGTCTTTGTTCACCTTTTGTATTTTTACGGATTCTTTGTTGTGTCCCTCTTAGCCCTAGTCTTTCTGATGGAGAAGGCCTAATCCTTTTAATCCCCGTTCTCTGGCAGCAGGTCTCCTGCTCAGTTATTGAAGTTGCCCTTCCTTAGACCTTTCTCTGCTCTGCTCTGACTTTCTGGAGCTGCAGTGACCAGAACTGATCCACTCAGGTTAGACACACGTAAAAAGGACAACTAGAAACAGAATTTCAATGAAAGGACTACAGGAAACAAAAGGACATCGGAATTCAACAGAAACAGAAATCATAGAGAAACAAGCATCGTGTTAAAAAATGAAATTACAGTAGAAAAGATGGAAATTGGTCTCATCATAACAGTTGGCAGGGTGGAGATGGGAAAAATATTTTTTCAAAAGGTCTCATTTTATTACTTCCACCCTCCAAACTACCAAGAGTGCCCATCATATTAGAATAAAATCAAACTTACCACGGTGGTCAACAGTCTGGCCCCTGTTCATTTCTCCCACCTCAGCCCCATCTACTCTCACCTGGCTTAACTGGCTCCATCCACCCCAGCCTTCCTGCCCCTCTTGGGGCTTTCTCTAACCCCTTGGGACTCTGGGGCCCTCATCCTTGCTGTAGCCTCTGCCTGGATTACACTCTCTGCCCCCAGATCTCACATGCCTTGATTTTGCTTATCATGCAGGTTCTGGTCAAATGCCACTTCCTCAGAGGGGCCTGCCCTGACCAGCCCATAGCTCCCCTTGCCTGCTTTATTGTGATCCTGCTCTGAATTTACAGTATGTGCTTTGCCATTTTCTTACCATGTACCCCTTTAGAGTAAAAGCTCTAGGAGAGAGAAGACTTCGCATCTTCCTCACATCTAGATTAGTGCCTTACAAGGGTGGGTGCTAGTAATTAGTTGTATGGATGAATGAAAGCATGAATACGTTCATACCAGTTAAGAGAGGATGTTCTGGGACCAAATGTTCTGGGTTCAAATTCTACCTCTGCTTTTAACAGGCTCTTGGAAAATTATTTAACTTCTCCATATACAATTTCCTTATTTGTCAGATGGGACCAATAATAGTATCCACTGAGGGTTATCTTAAAAATTATGTGAACAATGGCTCACGCCTGTAATCCTAGCACTCTGGGAGGCCAAGGCAGGGGGATTGTCCTGAGCTCATAGGTTTGAGACCAGTGTGAGTAAGAGCGAGACCCTGTGTCAAAAAATAGCCGGGTATTGTGGCATGCGCCTGTAATCCCAGCTCCTTGGGAGGCTAAGGCAAAAGGATCACTTGAGCCCAAGAGCTTGAGGTTGGGTGACAAATTGAGACTCTTTTTAAAAAAAAAAAAAAAAAAGTTAAGTGAGTTAACACACAAAATTCTTAGGAGAGAATTAAGAACAAGAGTTAGTGCCTAACAAATAGTGGGATGTGATAAAATGACAAAAAGGAAAAAGAGAAGCAATACTGTCAGACTTTCTTGAGTAGCAGGAATTCTCTATTAAAATATTGAAGGGGAGTGTGGTGCTCCAGCGGTTCTAATCTACTCTGTAAAGTCTGCTTCCAAAGGCAAGGGATCAATCACAAGGAGCACTCCTTATGGTGCGTGAGCGTATCCGAAGGTTTTTTCCTCAAGTTTAAGAGACGTAATATTCACAGCTACAATACCTTCCTTTTCCCAAAGTGACACATTTGCATGGAGTATGTATTTGGTGTTTTATAGCTACATATGGAACATGCTTTCTACAACTTCTGTGCCTGGCTCAAGCTATGAGGCTAACACCCTTCACATTCTGAAGGTATTGCAGGGCAAAAAGGAAACTCTTGATATTACTAGTCAGTCACGGCCACAGGGTCAGGTTCCTAAAGATTGTTTTATTCTCCATAACCGAGAAAGAGGGAATTCTCTTAGAAGTATTAACTCAAGCTACGAGGGTAACACCCTTCACATTCTGAAGGTATTGCAAGGCAAAAAGGAAAATCTTTTTTTTTTTTTTTTTGAGATGCAGCCTCAAGCTATCCCCCTGGGTAGAGTGCCATGGCATCACAGCTCATAGCAACCTCCAACTCCTGGGCTCAAGCGCGTCTCCTGCCTCCGCCTCCCAAGTAGCTGGGACCACAGGTGCCTGCCACAACGCCCGGCCATTTTTTGGTTGCAGCCACCATTGTTGTTTGGCGGGCCCAGGCTGGGGATTCGAACTCACCACCTTAGGTGTACGTGGCTGGCGTCTTAGCTGATTGAGCCATAGGCGCCAAGCTGGCAAAAAGGAAATCTTGATATTACTAGTCAGTCATGGCCACAGGGTCATGTTCTTAAAGATTGTTTTATTCTCCATAACCAAGAAAGAGGAAATTCTCTTAGATGTATTAAAATTATATATGCTTATTCTTGATTTTGAGATTATATGCTCAGTAATGACAGTAACTACCTGTGAAATTTTTAGCTTTTGGTAAGAACAGAGTGTTTTGTTTATCTGTTAAGGCCGACCAGTGCAAAGATTGTCCTATTTGTTAATGCAAAGCCAGTTTAATAAATGCGAATCAAGTGAAAACATACAATTCTCCTAAGAATTAGGTTTGTGCTCTGCAGTTCAGCAAAGCAACAGATGACAAAAAGTATAGTGTTAGGCAAAAGGAGAGCAGAGACGTTCTTGTTGAAAAATACCAGAAATCTCTGGGTGGGGTGAGGGCAGCTACGTGGACACTGTGGCTTGGTACCTCCCATCAGAGCCCACTGTGTCCTGTGTTTGACACTAGGATAAGAATTACTCCAGTAATGTGGGAAGATGCAGAGCAAACTTCATTCTGAAATGTGACTACTTTGACAGTCGAACATTATTGTGCATAAGGACAATTATAGGATACTTAGAATTATTTTTAGTTCAGTAGGAACCTTGTAAATTATGATGCTAGTTACTTAGCATTTAGGCAGCTCTTTATGTGTCCTCTATAGGAGGCCCCAAGGGAGGAATTTCTTTTAAAACATAGTGACCTGTGAAGTTTTGTAACACTTGAGAATAGGGTATGATTTTTTCTTCTAAGGATATGAATTTAGTATATTCCTGATTATTATTTCCTTTGTTCTGCCTTTGGGTACCAGAAAGGCTATTTATGGCTTCATGACAGCAATGCCATGGGCCCTTCCGACCTGCTTATTTATGATTCTTTTTATTCCTCTGGTTTGAATATCTGCTCTTATTAGTATTTTTTACTGAATTGTACAATTCTTTAAAAAATGTTTTCTTACTCTTACATGTGATGGTTTATGTTACCTTAAATCTTTTATAAATGTGATGAGTTTAAATCAATTAAGGTAGGTAATTTTCATAAACACAATTTCCCTGGAGAGGTAGATGTTATTATCACTTATATATATATATATATATTTTTTTTTTTTTGAGACGGAGCCTCAAGCTATCCCCCTGGGTAGAGTGCCATGGCATCACATCTCATAGCAACCTCCAACTCCTGGGCTCAAGCGAGTCTCCTGCCTCCGCCTCCCAAGTAGCTGGGACCACAGGCGCCCGCCACAA
>CAUYQV010065690.1:0-79033 GCA_963574575.1 Galagoides demidoff | reverse complement strand
ATGTTTGGAATTCAATTGTTCTAACAATTAAGAGGAAATGAACAATGAAGTTGAAATGAAACTCATTCTTAATTACCAAATCTTTTAGAATTTACATGAAATTACACTCATCTAAAGTCATTAGTTCAGTGATCACTTTTTATATTTTTTGTTTAATTTCACCTGTGAGAGGAGTAGAAGTGCCAAATTAATCTATGTTAATTCTACAATTGAGTTCAAAGAAGTAAGAACAGTAAATTATTCATAGTGTGAAAGGGGTTTCTGTGAGGAAAAAATTATAATTAAGTTTCTGAATCTCTAGTACCTGGATATTGTATAAATATTACATAGAACTAGAAGGACAACTCTTCTCTCGGATATGCCATGACATTTCAGGGGGTATGAAATACCTGCAGCTAAAGTCATTCATTTAAGGGGCAGGGTATTCTCAAAACTATGCCTAACAAACTGATACTATATCTTTTGTATTTTAAAGTATCATCATCAGAATAAATCCAGCATCAATTATCTTTAAGATATCAGGTAAAATTGCTATGGCTCTATGTCTAAATGTTCTTTGATAAATATTCTTAAATGTCTTTAAAGTCTCCCAAAGAAACAATTTTAAAATTCTGGTATCTAGTGATCTATATTCAGTATTTGTGTATGTATTATATGTATGTGTGTGTGTGTATAGTTATTCTGAGCTAATAGAACATTTGTTTTCTTTTTTTACTGCATCTATGTACTGATGAAGTAAAAAGTAATTGAATTATATTTACGATCTCAGATTCTCTCCCAAGTGCTGGGTTGCACAGCTCTCTGTCCTCAAGGAGCTCATGACCCACTGGGGGAGACAGAAAATGTAAAAGGTAATAATTAAACCTGCAACAGAATCTTAAAAGGATAGATGAGCAAAGCCCTCTGGTACTACAAAGCAAAATAAATTATTAAGGGTTTGGTTGTTAAAGTTATCGAAACATTATGTAAATATTTAGATATGTGTGTGTGTGAGAGAGAGAATTTGCAGTACCCAGCAAGCAGCCGTCTTGCTTAGTCATGAATGTTAGCTTGTTTACTAACGCTACTGTAAGAGATCTTCATTATTCATTCCAAGGGATATATTTCTTCTCTACTCTCCCATGGTCAGTTTATAACCTCCTTATATGTCAAGCTGTCTGCAGTGAAATTCTCTAAGGAAAGCTAGTTGTCTAATGCTTTCTTCAGCCTTTGAAGCACTGCACAGCTCTTCACCATCCATGGGCCCTCGGTCCAGAAGGTAGTCTTGGCTCCAAAATAGACAGTGTTCTTGTGTTTGTGCACTGATATACTGATCTCACTCTAATAAGTTGAAACACATTTTTATTCTTTTTCTAAAAATATAACACCCTAATTGTTCACTTATGTTTTACTGCTGAACGAGCATAGGAGAGTAACTTAAGATCACAGTCTCATTTGTAACCACAGAAAAGACCTCTCATCACACAAGGTCATTTTAAAGAAAGAACGGGATGACTGAAGGGACCTTATTGTAAAATTATATTATACCATAATAAGAAAAAGGTGAAGTGGTTTATTCGTAATCTTCTCAGCTAAAGTTGAAGAAAAGCACTTAAATATTAGTGTCAAATGCTTTTATATTAAATATAACCATGCATGTTTTTTGGAATGTTGTATCAGCAGAATGAGAGACTACAATATAAAAACATGACAAAGATATTCATTCTAAATTAATGTGGAAGAAAGAAATAAGATGAACTATTTGAGTGTGACAAGTCGGTCTGCTGAGTTCTCTGGGTGCCATCTTTAGAGATCTTCCCAAGGAAAATCATGGCAAGTTTCAGAGCACGGTAACGTAAAAAGGAAAAGTAAACTAAGAGCATCAGAAAGGAAAATCTAAATTACACTATGCTGATAGCACCCGGGTAAGCCAAAGCCAATGTTAAAACTTATAACATGAGAAAGGCAGAAAGTCAGTTCAATAAACTATAGGTGTCTGGTAAAATTGAGTAAGTCGAAGCATATTTACTTCCCGGTTCTCTGTGGAATTACTGAAAACAATAAAAGAAAGAGAATCTACATTTTTGAAGAGTAGTGCAAAAGACTTAAAAATATTCAAACTACAAATAATGTCTCAGAGTTACAACAGTGACAATCAACTCTAAATTATTAAATTCAATGCTGTCATCATAAAACCTTATCAGATGTGTAGCTTTCTTTGTAATGATTCTTATATTTTACCTGGTAAAGTAAGGAAGTGCGAAAAATTAACAGACAAAAAGGGGGATTAAAAGAGGCACAGCTAGTCATAAAATAAGAATATAAAGTTGCATTATTGCAAATAATATAGGATAGGCAAAAAAAAGATAAATAAACTAAAATGTCATCAGATTTGGTGGGAATCTGGTGCCTAAGGAAGATGGCATTTCAGTCAATAGAGAAAATATGAATTATTTAGTACAGTATGGGACAAACTGAGTAGCCAGGAAACATTATGAATTTTCTTATAACAAATAGTATTTGAACTAGATCACAGAATTAAATGTCTAGAGCAAACATGACTAAATAAAAAGAAGTTGACAGATAAAGTTGCCCTAAGAAAACAGAGATAAACAGAAAAACCCTCTAAATAAAAGGAAAACTCTGATTTATATACATGATTAATGGAGCTCTTCAAGTTCTTTGGTTTATAAACATCAGAAACTTCATTCCAACCAAAACAAAATATTTAGTGGGAATAACTAATTTAAGATGAGAAGCCGAACCTCATACTTAGTTGAATGGTAAGAGAGAACCAAATAGATGCATCAACGTACATGTACAGAATCTTTTTTCCAACATACTTATAATTATAAAGGAAAAGAAAACAATGTTATTATTTCAGGACTGGGTAAATAAACTATGGTATAGCCCTTAAATGCATATTATGTATTGATTAAAAAAGAATAATGTAAATTCATATGTACTGATGTCAAAAAATGTTCATTACCTATTATGAAAAAACAGGAAGGTGGAAGACAGAGAGTGTAATGCCATCCTTTACTTAAAATACATACACTAATTTTGTAAGTTTTCCTCAAGGGTTGAAATTCAACTGCAGTCTTTTAAATACCAGGCAAGGTCTATGGACCCTAAATAAAAGAGTTGCAAAAGAGTTACAAGATGTAGTTCATACCCAAATGTATTCACCACCAGTTTGTAAAAAATTAAAAATATAAACCAACATATTGGCCAAATAAAACGAAGAATGATTTGCCCACCCTAGTGGATAAATCCTGATGTAGACATTCATATTCATTTAACACTTCTAGAAGGCTACGTAAAAAGTTCTTAACAGAAATTAACTTTGGGGGAGAGAGCTAAAATGGTGCAAGGTCATGTTAAGTTTACACTTTATTCTTTCCTGCATAGGCTTATTTATTTTTTACTGTGAGCATGTATTTCTTTATGCTAAAAAGGCTAACACAAATAAATATGTATAATAAGCCAATGAAATGTCAATGTTAGTATTCCAAATACATAAATATGTATATATATATATTTCAATTTTATTAAAATTGAAAATATCCATGTCTTGATAGCCCTCCTGCTAGGTCTGTCTCCTCAGGTTCAGTCAAAACTGGGTACAGGTACCAAGTTGGCCAACGACAGAGAGATCATGGACAGAGAGATCACGGATCCAGGGCAATTTCACACTGACAGTTTATTACAGGAAAAAGAAAGAAAAGTGAAAGTGAAGGAGGAAGCTGCTCCAGATGACATAAAGTGCAAACATGTTCAGGACAGAGAGAGGAAGAGTCAGGCTCTCTAGAGTGAAGACTGGAACTCTGAACAACGGTGCCTTCTATACGCTCACTAGACCATCCTGCCTTTTCCCTGGCAAGACTGGTTGTTGCCTGCCTTTTGGGGTGATTGATAGGCTGGGGTTATAGAATATATTACTCTACAGGTTTAATATAGATGGTAATGAGCCCTAAGTCAGTTACAGGTCCCTAGGAACTTCTTACTAAGTATGATCCCACTAGGGAACAGTGCCTGGCATCAGTTTGGTTCCTAGCTACGATTCAGTTCCAAGTCTCTGCACACTTAGCCACATCCTTGCCACCTGTTTACCTTTCCCCAGACCTAACACTACCCAGCAAGGTCTAGCTATATTTATTTCCCTATGTTCTTCTACTAAAAGTTTTATTATAATATTATAGTGCTCTAAATTATATACCAAATATTCATGGTGGAGGATATGGCTTTATTATACAAATTCTTTATACATGATGTTACTCCCCTTAAAATTTTCCTCCCTCTTCCTTTGATATTTGGTAGACATGCCTTCATTTTTCTCAAATTTGTATGTGACACTTTCTTGTGTTATTCTTAGCTTTCTTCTCCCCAGTAGAGGCGCTACATACTTCTACCATGTACAAATCACATTGCGTTTTTATTTGTTGGATTGGGTATTCTGTCTCCTCTACAGTTTGAAATTTCCTTGAGAGCAGAATAAAAATTAAGAAGAAACAAAAACCTGATGAATATAAATGAATGGCATGTAAGGCTATATATAAAATGGCTCAGTATCATATAACATAACATATACTATACTGCAGTTAACAATTATTGGGACATGTATAATATAATAGGAAACATACTTAGCCCAAAAGAAGAGTACTGAAAAATAGGCAAAACAAATTATTGATTTCAATATTTTAAAATATAAAAGGATATAAATTCACAAGGATATTTTGAATTATACTTTTCAAGAAGGGGCATGACAGAAGGCCCTAAATAGAAAACCCAACATCTTTCATCAATATTACTTATTAAAAACAAAACTGAAGATTATGCAAACATCAAATGTCCTAAAGCAAGAAGAATCAGTTGCTGACTTAGTGGATGGTGTCACAATGTGAGAAAAATAGGCAAATGCTTAAAAATGGCTTTATTATAGGACTATTATTTTTGTAATGAAAATATGTATTTTAAATGAGAATTTCTAAATTAAAAAAAGAAAAACACCTATTGGTGGCCATAAACCTGTGTTTAAAAAGTAGAAAAAAAATGCAGGAATTGGCATCATTACCCCAATATGACTAAATTTAAAAATCCTATAAAATATAATTCCCTTCCATTCTCAAAATGAATATAAAACATTTTCCAGAAGAGGAGTTTATATACTTGAACTGAAATCATTCTCCTCCTTGCTTAAAAAAAGTTTACAACTTTATCATCTCCCCTGTTTATAAGGATCCCAACTGGACCCGTATTGTCAATTGTGATTTGGAGGTATAGGCAAAAGCCTTATTGTGATTAATCACTAATTGTAAATTTAAAGACATAAGAGAAAATTCAAAATGTCACGAAGACTTGTTCTTCAGTGTATTTATGTAAGAAGAAAGCACCCCTGGAAAGGCAGTACTCTATACTAAATGACCTGCTCGGGGCCTTAAGGCTCATGGTCTCTCAGCTGTTTAGTGGCCTGTGTCAAAAAAATTACTTGTTTCAGTCCAATTTCTCTCAATTCAATAACCCCTAAGCCTCTCAAAACAAAGCAAAGTTAAAATGATTTTCAATTGCCTTGGACTCGGATGTGTCAGGCAGTCACCAACATTTCATGGACGTCAATAGAACAAAGCACTCACCCTTAAACCTTTCTCCTTTTCTCATTAATCAAAATTCCAATGAGCTGATTTCTTTTTTAGTCTAGTCTAGAAGAGATTTATGAGAAATGGGATTTTTCTGACTCATGACTTTGAGTTAAATACTCCGGATATATATTCCAGACAAAAACAACACGGCTAATCATCCCACTTTAAATAATGCATCCTTGATTACAAATCATATTCTGAAAGTCCAGCAATCAAGAAGCTTGCAAGAAACGAGAGCGTGGCTTTCTGTTCTGGACTCTGTGTCTTGGTGAACGGCTTTTCTTTCTGCGGTTTATTTAGTCATACATTCTAATATAAGTTCATTGTGTCAGAAAGGTAAAATCACAAGAATTAACGATGGAGGATTTCACCTACTCTGCCGCCTGTCGTCACCTGTCAACTCTCTACCCATTCGTCACCTAGCCTGTCACACTTGACATAAGCTTCTGAAGGGATGGGCGAAGGGGAGGCAGGAGAGGCAGGATAAATGTCTTCATGATCATCTTTAGCGGTGTCAGGAGCTCAGCACGCTCAGTATTTTAGACTTGCCTGTGACAGCTTTTCCACTACGGCTGAAGCTGCATTCCAAATTGATATTTGTGGCGGCTGGGATTCTGGGCTAGAGCAATGCCTTAGGCAAGCCAAATTCTGCAGTTTGATACCAGTAAACAATATGATCTCTCCTTGTGTTTATGGGGATGTGCTGGAGTGGAATGAGGGAAGGATAACTTCAAATGACAGTTGCCACAGGTGATTAATTTCCTTTTTTGCCTTTTACAGATTTACTCTGCCTACTCTAATTTAAAGTGGTGTTCCTAATGATCCTTTCATTTTGCACAAAAGCTCAAGAGCTGCTTTCACTCATGAAACAAATAAGCAGGCAGGATGCCATACATGAAGATGGTCTCCTGATTCACTGTAAAGAAGAAAAAAAAAAAAGCATGCTGTTAGGTGTTTCCTCCATTAATACCCATCCGATAGGCCCATTTGTGCCCACGAAATACAATTAGGAGGTGAGGGAGATGATGGAAAAAGGGGTGAGTTGTCCCTAGGGTCAAAGAGGGAGAGAGGCAACATGGGGGTTGTAGGAAAAAGTTCACACAGAGGACAGAAAGCCGAAAACATGCGCCAGCTCAACATTGTTAATTGCAATCAGGGAAAAGTAAATTAATCTCACTGAGGCTCAGTGAACAAAGGGGATAATGAGTGAATCTACTGCAAAGGGATAGCAGAAGGATATGGTAAGAAGGCATATGAAAGCATTTAAAAAAATTACAAAGCCTTATTCAAGTATTAGTTCAATATTATTTATAATTATCTCATATCAAAGGGAAGCCAACAGTCCGATAATTGAGCCTTTAAATTCGGCCTTGGGAATCAGAGAGGATACAAACTCTCATGTTTTATTAACTTCACTCTGTTTTTTATGGTCTAATCTTAGTCATCTTTTAGGTTTCCATTTTGGGATATATATAAACATGAAAGCAGTGGGATTAGTATATATCAAAATATTTAAGCAATGCATATTTAGAGGAGCTGGCAGCACAGAAATGAGCAACTTATAGGAGTAATTTTAGCCATCCCCTGGGAAAATTACAATATAGACATGAAGTCAGACAATGTGAAATGGAGCTTTTCAAGGACAATGGGTGCTCGAAGCAGGGTTCATTTTTAGGGGCCATGGATTAACAAACTATGTTTCTGAAAACGAACAAGAAAACCTCCTATTTTCATTTTATTGGAGAAATATCCCTAGAATTTATGTTCCAATGGAAAATACCAGGATTTTTCACTTTCTCTTTACTCAGTCAATAGTCAGAGACTGTACCATGATTACCTGACACACATTCAAACAAATGTGAGCTCTCTCATTGATCCATCACTCTCTGGGGATCAGAGCTCTCAGAAGTTCTATTTCTGAGTAACAAGGTGAGAGTGAGCTGATACAAACTTCCTTTGAAAGAAAATGTCAGGTTTGGAATAGAAAAACAACAGAAATATCACAGGCTTCTTTAAAAGATACACAGGGCTGCATTTCCTAAAGCACATGCTCTCTAGACACGCAGCGTTAGGAAATCTGATGAACGTATATATCCGAAACAGTTACAGCTGATGACTACCCAGTCAATTCTCAGAGGCAAAGAATGGAAACACTGATAACCCTAAATTGTATCCAGAACCATATCTATAATTTGAAACTCAGAGTGGAGCAACGACTTCTTTATGTACCTAGTCAGTAACCTGTCTGCCCTCTGAAGAAATGTGTGGCACTTATTCAATTGATGGAAACCCACAGGTTAAAAAGATCTATAAGAAATAAAACACTGATCGATTATTTTTTATTCTGCAAAACATCTTTTTATACCCCATCACCTCTAGACCAACTTATTTCAGCTTATGAACTCTTGCGTCCAGCCTCTGCTTCCTCCAAACCATTGTCATACATGCAATAGTCAGATTTAGATTTTCAAAGCACACTTCCAATTATGAAACTCTTTCTCAAAACTTTAAGCGGCTTCCTATTGCCACTACAGACACACAAATACTGACACACACACACACACACACTCTCCACCAGGTGCATTGTAACATTGGAGCAATGTTTTTATCCCATTAATGCTTCATATAGAAGTCTGTATTTCAGTCAGACAAAACCACCTATTTTGTCCTAACATTATTTAGGTTTTTCTGGTCTGTTCATACGACTTTATTTGCCCAGAATGTCCTTATTTTCTTGTTTCTCCACCTGATAGAAATTTTACATGACCTTGGAGTTCTATGTCAAAGATCATGCTGATAGTTTTCTACCTGAATATTATTTCACAGTATCCTAAATTCCTCTTAAAATACTAAGAAGACTCAAAGCATCTAGTAATTCTTCAACAATGGCTCTCAAAACTATTATGAAGCCAAACTGCAACTGAAGTCTGGGAAAGATCTTTATTAGTTATGAGAATATAAGCCTGAAGTATCAGTCTACTGGGTGAGGAATGGTGGCCCGTTGGCTGTCAGTAGGGGGCACCACCCTGCACAGCCCACAGGAAAGAAGAGTTTGCCCCTCCCTCTTTGCCACCCCCTATTGGTAAGTCTCAGATTCTTAATTTTGTGTGTGTTTTTATTGTATCCTATCAATTTTTAAGTAGTCCAATCTATTAATATGTAATGGCCAAATATTTCAGTATATTTCATTTTCTTACATGGATTACTATTCCCAGAAAATTGGAGAGAAGAGTCAGGGAGTAGGAGGGATAAGTGGGGAAACAAAGATTCTGCAGCAGTGTAGTCCCAATAGCATGGGGCCTCTGGGAAGGTTTAGAGAGGCGAGATGCTGGATCAATGTATCTGCGCATGAGTGATACACAAGTATGATGCCTACTCTTGGTCAAGGTTGCAGACAGCCAATGATTGGAAATAAGACTATATATTTTTTCAACAAGCACAAATGCATTTCGTGAAAACAGTGGAAATTGGGCCAACAATTATTTATATGAACCTGCCTCTCAGAAGTAGATCTGAGAGAAAAAGTATTTTGAGCTACCCAAGCATAGGTGTCTGTAGTTCTTTCTTTTAACTGTATGATAAAAATAACTTAGCTTTCCTTCAGAGAATCAAGGGCATTGTGTAATGGGAATTTTGTGCAACTATTTTTAGTTTAGTATGCAGGTTTTTAATATGCACAATACAAAATTGATGCTTATATTTGATATCGTGAGATTCATTACATTTCTGCCGAAATTGTCTGATAACCTTCCCCAATTGAGTTGAATGGCGAATAAGAGGCTAAAGATGTGCCCCATAGCCTAGATTTTTTGTTTCCATCAATTCTAGATGGAATTTTCCTGCTTTCAGGATAGGTAGAATGAAAAGTAACTTTCATGGGACCTGTGAAAAACACTGAATATTCAGTGAAATAATATTCTAAACATTGGGACATGACCAAATCTGAGCTCTAGGAAAATAACTATTATAAAGACATTAGTAACCCCAAACTATTTGGTTAGAACACATTAGATACAAGATATTACCCTAAAATATCCAAGTCAGTCTGACTGACTATAGTAATTGCTGCCCCATTCAAAAGATACTTTGGAAAAAGATATGCTGAATAAACAATACAATAAAGTCCAATAGTGTTTCCTCAAAATTAATAGATTACCTAGTGAAAAGAGATCTCAGTGAATACTAGAAAACATAGCATATTTGCCTAAGAGCTCAAGGGCCTCATAAAAACGTATATCATACAAGTTTTTAAAGGGAGAAAAATAAACTAAAAGCATGTTCAAAAAAGCAATTTATGGATTTCAATGCTGAGTTTGATAATTGACAAAATTATGTACTAAAATGAATTAAAAACTTTAAAATCATACTATCTGGAGAAATGTTTGTCATGAAAACTTGAGATTATTACAAAACTAGCTTAGAGACAAGAGGAAGGCTTAGGAATCGGTAGGCACTTTCCTAACCAAGGGAGTATAAACACCCGTGTTCCTTAGGGAGCAGTGGCAGCTTATGCCTTATTTAACATTGTTATAAATGATTTAGGGGAAAAGTGTATAAGGGAATCTTGACATTTGTGGAAACCTTTTTCTGTAAAATGCAAAGTATTGCTGAAGTTAAGCAATCGTAGGAACATTTAGTGATCTGAATTATAAATGGCAAATTAATCTTAGTGGTTTGTTTAGAAAAAGACCTAACTAAAAGACCTAATCTTGGAAATGCCATATGCCACACAGGTTATGAACCTTGGGATTATTATGAACCATATCCTTCAAGAGAAAAGGAAAGAAGAATAATTGCATTTAAATACTAACTATCAGATACCTGTCACCATTAAGCAAATTCTTTGGAAAACTACTAATCTTTTGCATTTTTACTACATAAAGGCCCAAGGGCTATATATACACATAAATACTATGTACATATATGTGTGTATGTGTATGTATGTTTATCTCCAAATCTCCAGGTGACTAAAATTTCCAAAGAGATCAGAGGACTACTGTAAAGGACCAATAGTAAATTCCTGCTGCATATTCTTTTAGTCCTTTAAAAATGTAAAAACTGAGCCGGGCGTTGTGGCGGGTGCCTGTGGTCCCAGCTACTTGGGAGGCGGAGGCAGGAGACTTGCTTGAGCCCAGGAGTTGGAGGTTGCTATGAGCTCTGATGCCATGGCACTCTACCCAGGGGGATAGCTTGAGGCTCCGTCTCAAAAAAAAAAAAAAAATGTAAAAGCTGAATGGCACCTGTGGCTCAAAGGAGTAGGGTGCCAGCCCCACATACCAGAGGTGGTGGGTTCTAACCCGGCCCTGGCCAAAAACTGCAAAAAAAAAAAATTGACACAGGGACAGCTGGTGAAAGAAAATATGGTAAATATGCAAACAAAGGGTTTTTTCTTGCACTATGCAAAAGACTTTTTGTCATTTTTGTGAAAAAAGAATCTATGGATCGTATAATAAAAATGAGCAAGGCTATAGGACATGAACTAAATATTAAAATATTAATAGTCAGTGTTCCTTCCCCGTCAACTCTTAGATCCCACTCCAATTTAGAGATGCAGTACACTGTATCTAGTAGCTTGCATATCTTTCTGGGGATAGTCTTTGCATGAACAAGCAAAAAATATTAATGAATGAATTACTCAAAATGAAAAAGAAATTGAATGTCTTCCCTTCACTTTTGATTAACAATTTTTGCCAATGTACGGTAAGATCTTAGCCTACACACTTCAGTAGGACATAAATAGCTTTTGGTCTTCATTTTCCCCAATAATTTATGCCACTTCTTTTTCTCTTACCTTTGTACTTCAGAAATGTGTCAAAAGCTTTATTCTGCTTGTGCTTCTGCACATGTCCACAGATAATGTATTTATTTTGTAATGTATTTCTCTTTTTATGACTATTATTCCAAAATTGTTAGGAGGTAACAGCGGCAAACGTATGTGCTCAATATTCCTTCTTGAATTAGGAATTTATCCTTTGTTGTGCAACTAGAGCTATCAGAAATTGAAAAGCTGATGGGAAAGATCAAGTTCTGAGCCAGTGACCTACTGAACATGTAAGTGATGGATAGATATGAAAGTGAGAATTGATCAGGGAGGAAGTCACTCAGAGCCTGGGCAGAGGGAATTAGCTTTTGCTTTTGAACCTGCATTCCAGGATGTCCCAAACATTGCCCACAAAGTCATCATAGACAGGAAAAATGAGAAATTGTAGCTAAATATACCCTTACAAATGTTCATTGATAAATTTTACAAAATATTCTCCACATGTTGGAGACCTCTTTGTAAAATCTTACAGGGATAATCACTCCAATGACTTAGTCTGAGGAGCAAGACAATGACGTCTGGTGACCTGGAATATAGTACATGCTCAATTAGGATTATGAGGAAGAGGCTTGTAGCAAAATTATGGATCCCTTTGACTCTACTTTGAGTCCTGGAGCTGGGAGGTAATGTGTTATCTCCCTTGAGCTTGAATATATTTAATTTATTATTTTTATTTTTATTCTTTTGAGAAAAAGTCTCATTCTGTTGCCCAGACTAAAGTCTCATTCTGTTACCGAGCCGAGAGTGCTATGTTTACCCAGCTCATAGCAACTTCAAACTCCTGGGTTCAAGTAATCCTCTTGCCTCAGCCTCCCATGTATGTGGGACTCAGGCAGCCGCCATGATGACTGGATAATTTTTGTATTTTATGGTGAATAGAGGGTCTCACTCTTTCTGAGGTTCGTCCCATGCCCCTGAGCTAAAGGGATGTTCCTGCTTCAGCTTCCAGAGTGCTAGAATTACAGGCCTGAGCCACCCTGCTCAGCCACATCCCTAATATATGATAGTAGTAGAATGACTTCTGCCTTTGAGTGAATATTCTTTCATAACATTCTTTTAGAAGCAAATGAACAAAAAGCAAATTGCAGGATGATGGCAATGAATCGTGTCTAGAAACTGAACTCTTAGAATTTAACAGTTAACAAAAATTGTATTAAAATATAAACATCTGTATACGTGGCGACTATACTTTTCTTAACAAGAAATGCAAATATATTTTGAATTAAACTAGAGTTATAAAAATTTGTTAGAAGTATGATGGCATCTCTTCAAAATAATAAAAAGTGGAAATGATCAAGAGATGTTTTGTTTTTATTTTTATTTTAGAAATTGAATAGATTAAGATTAAAAAGAGGGAGATAAAAATATCAATGTAATTGGGGATTATGGAAGATATTCTTTAATTTCATATCTATGGCTTTCTTTCTTTCTGGTTTTTTTTTTTTTTTTTTGTAGTTTTTGACCGGGGCTGGGCTTGAACCTGCCACCTCTGGCATATGGGGCGGGCACCTTACTCCTTCGAGCCACAGGCGCTGCCCCATCTATGGCTTTCTTAGTAGCATTGGCACAGTTTATATTCTGTCTTGGAAAATGCTATTTGCCTGATTTCAGAGATGCAAAACTCCCCTGGATTTTCATCTAGCACTCTGAACTATCTCAAAGTCTCTTAAAGTCTTCATTGTCATTTTTAACTCTACTTTGCTGCTTTGGAAATTACTAGTTTCCACTACCTGGGACTCCTGATACAAGGCTATTTTTCTTCTTAACTATCCCCTCTCCTTATGTTTCCTTCTACTTTCATAACTTTAAAACCATGGTGACTCAACAAGTTTTTTCTAGACTTCCCTTTGGTGCTCTGAAACATGGATTTAACATTATACCTGATATTGTCACTTAGATGTCTCATAAATATCACAAATATAGCATGTTTGAGACCAAACCATCCATGCCCCATCACTCAAACATTTATTTTCTGCTCTTCTCCATCTGAACAACAGACTTTACATCACATCCCGCACTCATGGCAGACACCTGGGAAGCATGACACAGTCTCTTATTACCTACCTTCAATCTATCACCACTTGAGTGAATTTCTATTAAAATGTCCCCATCTTTTAATCTTATCCAAGTAACTTGCACTTTGAAAAAGCCTTCTAACTGATCCGTCTTGTTCTATTACTGTATCTTTCTCATTCTCTGCCTAAACTGAAGCAAAATTGATAGTGATATAATCAATAAGAGAGGCTCGTCTTCTTAAAAAGTCAGTATTCGTAAAATAAATTCATTTACTAAGAAATAACATACTGAGATATAGTATAGCTTGATCGGAATTGTTGGCAGACATTTTTCTTTTCATTCATCCTCTTTTTCATGGAAAGAATATTGGGTTCTTCCAACTTCTAAGAGGCATCATCAGATCCATTCAGATTCAAGGCCACGTTGTTATCTTTTACCTGCTCTCCCATTCTCTTCCCAGTTCCCTGCCAATTCCCCCACACGAATAATCACCTGTCATCTCTGCTCACCCTTCTCTCTTAGATTTATTATTATTTTTTACTTAGAAACCATTCCTGTTACACTCCAGCTTGATTTATACATCTCTATTGCTATGTTGGTAGCAATTTTTTACTTGTCTTTCATACCACATGTCACAACTATATAGCTACTTATATAATTGTTTGTATGGAGTATGACTCACAGCTCCATCCTCATCAAAATGATGCTTAAAATTATGTAAAATAAGAACTCAGTCAGTATTTTCCCTGTGATTTCACATTACATAACATGGTTCTTTATGGGTCCTAAAGGTGTTTTAAAATTTATATATTTATAAGTTATATTTAATGTATATTCCTTATAAAATGATCATAGGCTAAGTAAGGAAATCAGAAAGCAGTGCTAACGGAGGCCTTCCCTTTGGGGACTTCTGCCAAATAAATACAATTAATGCTTCACACATGTCAATTTAAGAAATGGAAATTCAATTACTATTGTATAGAAAAGATATCAATTTAATGAAATGTCTTTCTTCTAAGAAGTTGTAAAGGCTACAAGATAGATGGGTAGAACAACAGATCGGCTATATGTATAGACAAGAATAGGGTACTGAGGAAACTTACAGTGTTTGGGGAATTGCCTGGGATTTGATTTCATGTAGGTATTTTCATCTTTAAAAATTTAAGGATGAAAATATTAAAATGAACACATTTTAATTACAAAGTTATACATATTCATTTTACCTCAAAAAAATTCAATTTGGATAATTTTAAGACTGAGATGAAAAAAATTAATTTGGTTTTACTTTGACAAACTGATGCTTTTTTTTTTTTTTTTTGGCAGTTTTGGCTGTGGTTGGGTTTGAACCCACCACCTCCTGTATATAGGGCCAGCATCCTACTCCTTTGAGCCACAGGCACCACCCAACAAACTGGTTCTTAAAGACATCATAGATTGTGACCTAGGCTATGTTCCGATTGTAGCGTCTTGGTTTCCACTTATCCCATTTTAGCAAAGCTTTTCAAATTACTGTGGACAAAATGAGTCCTGACAGCACCCTGAAATTTTCTAGCATAGCTATTAACATAATAAATAATTAACATAGCACATAGCATATGTTTTTGTTTAATGCTGAATCTTTCCTATGGAATATAGAAGTGGAGTAAAAAATCATGTCTTTCCTATTCATCATTTTTTTCCTGATATCTATTTTAAATAGTGCCTGAAACACCATAGGCATTTTTTTAAATTCAGTAAATATAGTCACACAAGAAGAGATGCTTCAATTGAATACTAAATATTGCTGTAGCACAACTCTAATGAACTATCTCAAGCATATCAAATACAAAGACATTTAATTTATGCCGAATAATAATCATTGAAGTTATATTTTATAAGCAGAGTAAGATCAGATATAAATGCTGTTATATCAGGAGTTAACAAATGGAAAGGAGAAAGGGGAACACCTTGATTCAGTTCCCTATTTTCCTCTTAACGACCAATTAAATTCTAAGCCAATTTATATATTGTGATTTCAGCTTGTTTTATAAAATTACAGATAAATGTTATATTTTTCGACGATTGTTCAGAGAGTTCAATGAGATTGAGAAAATTCTAGCATTAAGTCAGGAATTTGAGTCAAATTCTAGACCAAATCTAAGAAACTTTTAGCTCAGCCCACACATGGTTCTTGCATCCTTACAGTCAATCTAGGTTGGTAATGATTTAGGGGCAGTATGAAACAAAGAAGCCAAAACATAAATACCTGTAAAGAGAAGAAATGCAGAAAACCAAGCCTAAAGATGCAGACCTCTGACGTAGAGGTGAAATCTAAATATTCTCAGAGCTTATTTGCATCTTTGCTTTATACACACTGCTGGTGTGAGACCCATAACTTGTCAGATATCATCGCTTCCTGTATCCCAGAGGAATTGAACCTGCTGCAGGTAAATTTGCCTTCAATTTCGGCAGAAGGGACCCTTGAATATCCTCATATAAAAATGTGAGTTAGTTTCTTCCCAGTAAGCAAAACAAGACAAAACAGCTTTCAAAAGAAATCATTTAGAATTAACACACTTGCATTGTATTATTTGGTTAAAGATCTATTTTGTTGTATTGGCTGTCACTAAACCTAATTAACGGCATGTGGTAAATAACTTAATTGCCAAATCTGTCAAAATGAGCTCAGCATAGAACAATATGAACTCTATCGCTAAGGTTATTAAACACGAATAAGAGTCTCAATCTCAATAAAGAAATACTATGGAGTAATGAGTCTCTCTTAGTGTAAAACTCAGGATTGTGAGAATTTTATATATTAGGAAATTTCCTTAACATTAATTTCCTGCCTTTTCTATCTACAAAGCTCTGTATGTTTAGGGCAGATGCACTCATACAGAAAACATAACATGTATCTGTATATGGGGTGCGTGTGTATTCACATAGTAGGTTACTTTTGATATAATATATTAGCCATTTTATCAAGTCTCTTTCTAAAAATAAAAGGGTTAGTGTTTAAGAGTTGTTTGCAAAGCCAAAAATATATTAATAAGATGATATTTAGATTGCACTTTAACAAAAGAGCACTATATTGAACTCTGCTTTAAAAGATAAAATGAAACACAAGCCCGTTCATTATAAATGAAATAGTAACTACTGGTAGTATTTGTTATGGATTAAAAATGACCAAGTGACAAAGCATAAAATAACCCTTGGTAAGGAAATACCAACCTATAAAATACTTACTGATAAATTATTCCCTTGCAAGAATCTGCATGTAAATATTTTTCTTATTTTAGTGATTTAAACTCTGTTAAACTTTAGTTTCCTAAAGTTAAATTTATATACTTAACAAAGTTACTTTAACTATAGAGAGCTATCATTTATTTGCCAAATTAAATTAGCCTATGTGACAGTATTCATATATTTGAAACTGTAAAGTGCTACAAAAAAGAAAGCTATCTTACTGTTATATTTTACATTTTCAAAGAGGTATTTCTAGATTGCCCACTAAATTTCTCTATCTTACAAATTCCAGGACTTTTCCATAAAGGGATGTTATATTTTATGGAATTCAGAACTGTCATCAGTTTGAGATTGCCAGTTACTTGATAGAGGTATTAGATAACCCCAGTTTGGTGTTTTTGTTTGTTTGTTTGTTTTGGCCAGGGCTGGGTTTGAACCCGCCACCTCTGGTATATAGGGCTGGGATATGTAAGTGACGTGACTTATTGCTGATAATACTAAATTGATTCTCAGACCTGGCTGAGGTGGGGTTTATCAGGTTTTCTAACATCTACGTGCCTATCTTGATGTCTCTCCTTTTTCTATGATGTATTCTTCAGTGAAAATTTTGTACTGAATGTTCCCAACATAGAGAAATAGCAAATGTTTGAGATGATAAATATGCTAATTACCCTTTTCTGATCACTGTACATTATATGTACTGAAGCATTGCTAGGTACCCCATAGATACATACAAACATTACAATGATTCAATTTTAAAAATATTCCATACTTGAGGGACGAGAGTTGTAATCCATCTCCTTGAGGGACGAGTATCTACATGAATTATTTGTAATCCCTTTCTAAGAAAAATTTGTATTTTCTTCTCCAAGTGTCAATTCATGAAATCATTTATATCAGTATAGACTCCTGGACACACAGTTTATATTTTCAGTTACAATACACCACAAAATTGTTTAATTTGTTTATCAAATTTTTCAAACTTTGGCTATTGGGAGCTCATTTCAGTTGGCTCTTTCAACATAACCAAATTATTGTGATGTTTGAAGATTCCCTTCCTATCTGGCATCAGAAGCAGAACTCTCCTAGATTCATCCTGCATACTTTCTACCCCAGGACTAGAATAAGCCATTTCTCTAAGAAGTCCTGGGGGCTGTTATTGAAAAATGGCATATAGAAATAAACACAGAGGTATTGAGTATTTATCTTCCACTGGGGTGCTGCCTGTTCCTGCTGCTCCTAGTGGTGACAGCAAGGAAATATATGTATGCGAAGTAACCCACGCAGGAACATGTGTAACTGTTTCTGTATCATTCCATTTCAATTTTTAAGCTGAACACGAATTCCTGCTGGTAACTGCAACTCTCATCCAATAACACATGGTTCATTCTAAGCTTCCTGGCTTGATTACCTGTAAATTTTATCTACAAAAGTGAGAAACCTGGCTGCCAACATTCACCAGGAATTTCTTTATTTAATCAATTCTATAGCACATGTGTAGCAATTTCAAAACAGTTAACTCATAACCCCATGGAAAACAACTTTACCACCTAGAGTACAGTGCCTACATAAAGTTCTTTTGTCATTAGACCTACAGTTTCTGGTTATTTTTAAAATATCTGAGCTCAGCACTTTTTTCTGAGTCACCTTCAGTGAGTTTGTAAGGCAGATATTTTTGCTACAGTCTGAAATCTACCCAGAAATCAGATATCCTTGTAGTGGCTCTTTGATTTTATTTTCTTTTATTACTTTTGAGCTGGTCTTGCTCTGTCCCTCAGGCTTGGGTGCAGTGGCCTGATTATAGCTAGCCTTAGCCACAAATTCCTTGTCTCCAGGGATCCTCCTACCTTAGTCTCCCAAGTATCTAGGACTACAGGTATGTGCTACCATGTCTAGTTATTTTTTAAAAAAATTTTGCAGATTCAAGGTCTCCTTATGTTGTACAGCCTAGTTTCAAACTCCTTCCATTAACTGGTCCTCCTGTCTCAGACTCCCAATGTACTAAAGGGTAGGGATTACAGGATTGAGCTGGCTTAAAAAAAAAAATTAAACATTAAAGTTCATTCATTTCCTGCTTTATAAGTTATATGTAGTATGGGTTTTGAGAAATAGTGTCACATATTTACCCTTAAATTATCATACAAAAATAGTTTTACCATCCCCAAATCCACTGCCATGCTTTTCCAACTCTTCTAAAACTCTGACAAACGTTGATGTCAGAGTTTTCCATCTCTCATAGTTCTTTCAAAATGTCATGCAAATAAAATTGAACAGGATACAGCCTTCTCATCCTGGATTCCATATTTACAAATATACCTTTAAGATTCATCCATGCTGCAGTGTGGAATAATAACCTGTTCTGTTTGATCAACAATATTAATGTACCACAATTGATTTATAAATTCATTAATTGTACAATAATATCTTGGTTGATTCCAGTTTGGGTTGATCATAAATAAAGATATAATAAAATTTACATGCATGATTTTGTATAGAAGTATGTTTTTAAATCGGAGGATGACTTCTGAGCCATATAGTAATTTAAGTTGGTCCTTATAAGAGACTGATAAACTTTAGCCAAGTGACATTGCTATTTGCCTTCCCAGGAGAAATGAATGAGAATTCGTATATGTTCAGAATCCTTGCACCCTAAATATTACCAGTTTGGGGATATTAGCCATTCTAGTAGCTGGCTAATAATATCCTAATACAAAGATTATGATTATCTCCCATCTCTTTATCTACTTCAGAGAGATGTCCCACAGTTCTCTGCCTATTTTAAACCAGGTTATTTTATTGAATTTTAAAAGTTCTATATATATTTTATCAGATAAAATGTCTGTAAATACTCCCTCCCAGTCTGTAGTTTGTCTGTTCATTCTTGTAATAGTATCTTTTATAAAGCTGAAGTTTTTAATTTTATCACAGTCCACCTTATTATATTACTAATTTATTTCATTAATTTATTTAATTTCAGAATATTACAGGGGCACACATCGTATTTTTAATAGATTGTGCTTATGGTGTAGTACCCAAAACTAATCACCAAAGCCAAAGCCACAGAGCTTTACTCTCACATTTTCATCTAAAAATTATATATGTTGAATTGTTTGTTTCCAATTAAGTATACAGGTTCATCATTTTTTCTATTTTAATTGATCTAAATACTTGGACATATGTATAGAATATGTATGCGATGTTTTCTTACATATATAGATAGTATGCTATTTAATTCAGGTCTCTATGGCCTGTAATATTTATCATTTCTATGTATTGAAACCAACCTAGATTACATAGTAAGACCCCCATCTCTCCAAAAAAAGTTTAAAAAATAGCCAGGTATGGTAGTGTACATCTCTAATCCTGACTGCTTGGGACACTGAGGCAGCAGAATCCCTTGAGTCCAGGAGATGGCAACTGTAGTGAGCTTGGGTGATAAAGCAAAACTCTGTCTCAATTTTATCGAAGAGTTTAATGAGAATTGTTGTTTGTTTGTTTGTTTGTTTGTTTGTTTTTCCTTGTTTGAAGTTTGGTGAAATTTGGCAATGAAGCCATCTGGTCTTGGATTTTTCTTTGTTAAGAGTTTTTGTTTGTTTGTTTGTTTTATTTTTTTTTTACTGGTTCAATCTCAATTTGAGCTCTAGTCAGCTCTGGCTTTCTATTTCTTCCTAACTTAAACATGGCAGATTGTACGTGTTCAGACACTTATCCATTTTCTCTCAGTGCTCCAATTTGTTACTGTATAGGGGCTGATGAGCTCTTGTGTTCCTGTGTTACTAGTTGTAATATCTTCTTCTTCATTTCTAATTTTATTTGTATTTTGTCCTTTTTCTTAGTTAGTCTAGATATCAGTTTTGTGTATCTTGTCAAAGAGATAATTTTTGTTTCATTAATCCTTTGCATTTTTCTTTTTTAGTCTCTATTTCATTTAGTTCCTCTATGATAATTCTTTCTTTCTTTCTCATTTTAGTTTTGTCTTGTTCTTGTTTTCTAGTTCCTTGAAGTTCAACATTAGATTGTTTATTTTCAGTCCTTTTATTTTTTAGATACAGGTGTGTATTGCTATAAACTTTCCTCTTGGCCCTGCCTTTGATGTATTCCACAGGTTTTTGTATGTTGTATTTTATTTAACTTGTTCCACATAATCTTTTATCCCCCCTTTAATTTCTTTCTTAACCCAGTGATTATATAGGAATGTGTTGTTTAATTTCTGTGTATTTGTGCAATGTTTTTAGTTCTTCATATTATTGGTTTTTGCTTTTATTCCACTGTGGTCTGAGAAAGTACTCAACATGATTTCTATTTTGTTAAATTTGTTGTGGCTTACATCGTAGTCTAACATATGCTCTATCCTGGAGAACATTCCATGAGCTAATGAGAAGAATGGATGTCCCATAGCTGTTGGTCACTGAAATGTTCTGTAAATGCTTCATAGGTCCACTTGGTCTAATGTTCAGTTTAAATCCCCTATCACTTTGTTAATGTTCTGTCTTGATGCTCTGTTCAATGCTCAAAAAAAAAAAAAAAAATGGTGTGTTAAAGTCCTCAACTATTATTGTATTGAAGTCTTTCTCTTCCTTCAGGTCTAACATGTATGCTATGCATCTGGGTACTCTGCTGTTGGACGCATGTGCTTAAATTTGTTATATCCTAACTGTGGAATATTTCTTTTATCCTTATAGAATAACTTTCATCTCTATTTTTACTGTTTTTGATTTTTAATCTGTATTATCTGCGACAAGCATGGCTACTTTTGCTCACTGTGGGGTTTTGTGTGCATGAAAAGTCTTTTCCAATCACTTAACATTTAGTCTATATGGGTTTTTACAAATGAGAGGAGTTTATTGTTGGTAGCATGTATTTAAGTAATTTTTTTAATCCATTCAGATAGACTATATCTTTTAATTGGGAAGTTTAATTTATTTACATTCAAGGATATTATTGATACATGAAGGCTTATTGCTGTCATTTTATTGATTTGTTTCTGGTTGTTTTGTTTATACTTTCTTATTATCTTTATCATTTTTAGTTATTGTGGTTTTCTGTAATGATAACACTTAAGTCCTTTTTCTTCCTTATTTGTATATTTGTTCTACCACTAAGCTTTAAATTTTCATGCATTTTCATGATTGATGATAGGTATAGTACCACCTTAAGCATTTATTGTAGGGCTCATCTAGTGGCAGTGAATTCCTTTTGCTTTTGTTTGTCTGGGAAAGGCTTTATTTCTCCTTCATGTATAATAAAAATTTGGCTGGTAGTTTTTGTTTGTTTTTTTCTTTTCAGCACTTTGAATATACATTTAAATTACCTCCTGACCTGTCAAATTTCTGTTCATACATCTGCTTATAGTCTGAAAGAGGGTTCCTTATAAGTCACCTTATAGATGCTTTTGCTGTTTTTAGAATTCTTTGTCTTTGACTTTTCAGAGTTTGTGTACAATGTGGCATACAGAATTCTTTTACATGGTATTTGTTTGGTGATATTTGAGCTTCCCATATCTCAATGTGTAAATCTCTTGCTAAACTTGGGAAGTTTTCATCTATTATATTGCTAAGTGGGTTCTGTAGCTCTTTTATTTCTCTTCCCTTTCCGGGACTAGGGGAATTCATACATTTGGTCATTTTGTGGTGTCTCATGTGTTACGTAAGCTTTAGTCATTCATTTTATTCTTTTTCCTGTGTTTTCATCTCCCTGGGTTATTTCACACAAGACTTAAAATTTTAAAATTCCTTCTTCTATTTGATATATTTTATTGTTGAAGATTTTATATGTATTTTGTACTTAATTTAAAAATTCTTCAGTTCTAGAATTTGTTTTGTTTATTAAATTATATCTATCTCTTTGAAACATGTCTAAGTTATATACTGAATTGTTTTTCTGGTTGCTTTGTATTGTTTTTCTGGGGGGTTTTTGTTTGTTTGTTTGTTTTTTCTTGAATGTCACTATTTCAAATTCTATATCCAGGATTTTGTAAATTTCTTTTAGATTAAAATCTTTTCCTAAAGAATTGTTCTGTTCTTTTTGAGGTGTCATATTTCCTGGGTTTTTTTTCACTGATATATGTGCATCTGATGTAATAGTTGCCTTTTTTGATTTTTGTATTATTTTATTATATTTAGTTTTATTTTTATTAGCATTAATGTTTATTTTTGCCTTTGCTTTCATAGGGGAGAGCTTTTTTCTGAAGATGTACCTATGATGTTGCTTGAGTAGGACACAGTGTCTTTGATTCTGAGTATATGTAATCATATATTCTTTGTATGACATGTTTAACTATAAACATCAATGATGTCTATCATTTCCTCAGATGCTCAAGGTGCAGTTTTAGAGGAGTCTGTGCTAAAGTTTAGCTGGGTTTGAAAACACCAGATGGTACTGTTTTTATGTCCCAGTGGTAGCAGCAGCAAACCATGTGTGCCTGTTCTTGGGCCCAAGGAAGCAGCATCAGCAGTTCTAAGTGGACCAGTTTTTAGGCCACCAGGCAGCTTGCTTAATTGCCAGTAGTGACTGTAGTGGACTAAGTGAGTGGTGGGATTTAGGGCTCATGGACAGCAGGTATGTTGTTGGCAATGGCAATAATAGTGACAGGACTAATGTCTGGTTCTGAAGTAGTCTGCACTGATATTGGTGGTAGTTATGATGGGCTGGCCAGGCCAACCTCAGCGCCAGAAGTGACGTATAAGATGGGTGCTTGATGTAGTGGTAGCAGCACATTGGGTAGGTTCAACCTGATGTCTCCAAGTGGAATGCTTATGTTCCATTGGTTTTGTACTTGGCTGGGTGTCCCTCAAGTGCCACAATGGCATGCATGGGCACTGCAAGGGTAGAATCAAGCAGTCCATTCTGTCCTTAGGCCCTCTGGTGGTACCTGTAGGTACTGGGTTGTGGCAAGAAGAAGGATAATGCCCAAGCCTAAGGCCAAATGCTCAGTTGAGGCAGTAGAAGTGACTATACTACAATTCTGCTACTGGGTAGGGCATGATTTCTTTCAGTGGCAGGAACTAGGCCTGGAGTTTGGCCTCGTGTGTGAAAATACACATAGCAGCTTTGCTGATGAGGCAGTGGAATCTTTGCAAATGTATCATGCTTCCACCCTAGAAGCAGAATGGCAAAGATTGATTTATACATGTTGGATCAGTTTTACATTCCTGAAATGAATCTTACCTGATCCTGATGTATGTATTATGTTTTTATACTGTGCTGAACTGAGTTTGCTAATATGGTGTTAAGAGCTTTTGTGTCTATGATCGTGAGAAATATTGGTCAGTAGTTTTAATTTTGCAATTTCTTACACAAATCTTTTAATGCTGGCCTCTTAACTGAATTAGAAAACATTCCTTATATATTTTGTGAAACAAATTGTATAAAATTGATATTATTTATTCTATAAATATTTGATAAGGTTCAGCAGTAAAACCTTCCAGGCCCTTTGATGTAAATTCTCTGATAAATCGAAAAACAGGTATTGACTTTTAGGCTTTTTTTCCCAACTTGTGCATTTTATAAGTAATGCCACAGTAATTTATGGTCTCTTTACATGTCAAAGATGAATCAATAAGCCTAATTTTCTAATTTTATCATTTAAATTTCTTTGTTAATTTTCATGTTGATATACTCTTAGCCTATTCTTATATATTTATCAAATGTGTTTATGGAATATTTATAGTATACTAAAATTTTACTTGTTCTTTGCACCTTGAAGTGGGAAATATGTTCCATTTTATATTTGAATATTTGTAATAGTTACATTATAGTATAATTTACATGTGGTAAAATTCCCTTCATGTAGATGTATAGGTATAAGAACCTGGGTAGATATATATAGCCACATAACTTCCACCACAATTAAGATATAGAATAATCCACCTATGCTAAACAATTCATCTGGTGCTTTAGACCTGATCCCTTTCTTAGACACTTTCTCCCATCCCTACAAGCCTAGATAGCTGCTTGACTGGCTTTTCATCACTAGCATTTTATCTTTTCTATAAAATCTGGTAAGTACATCATATAGATATGTAGTCCATTGCCTTTGACTTCCTTTACTTAGCAGAATGTCCCTGATATTTATTCACCTTTTCTTTTACTGTCTATATCCAATCCATCAACAGATCTAGTTGGCTCTACACCCCCCAAACATTTACTATCTGTCTGCTTCTCTTATAATTCATTTATAGAAGCCTGGTAATCCCAGAATATCTTAGCTTCCTGACTTTGTCAACTTTGACTCTGTCCAGCTAAATATCTGTTATTGCTCCTTCAGCTGAGTCTCCAATCCACCAAGCAATAGCCAAATTATCTTTTTATTTATAGGTATATACAATTATACAAATTTCCCTACTTAAAACCCTTGAATGTCTTGTAATAAGATTAAAATAATTGATCCAGGGGAGGGGAGGGATGTGGATGGGTAGAAGGAGGGTGATTGGAGGGATCACCTCTATGGTTTGTCTTACAAGGGTAGAACTGAATCTTTCTAAAAGTAGAATATAGATGTCTTGACATAACAACTAAGAAAATGACATGAAGGCTATGTTAATCAATTTGATGAAAATATCTCAAATTGCATATCAAAATACCACACTGTACCCCCATGATTGCATTGTTGCACACAGCTATGATTTAATAAAAAAAAAAATAATTGATCTGATGATTTCTATTGGCTTCTCCAAATATACATTGTATCATCTTCCCTTAAATTCTAGCTATGCTGTCAACCCATACTTATTTTTCTCTCTAACACCAAGGTCTTTTCAATATTCTCTCTAAATATATCCTATATATCAGATATTTGCATTATGATTCATAATAGTAGCAAAATTATAGCTATGAAGTAGCAACGAAAATAATTTTATGGTTGGGGGTCACCACAACATGAGGAACTGTATGAGGGTCATGGCATTAGGAGACATTAGGAAGGCTGAGAACCATTGCTTTAGAACCTCTAAATACAATGTAAATTCTGTAAGTGCATATTGGCTCCCCAGTTGCATGTAGATGGTTTGTAATAGACACTTGTGACATCTAATATGCCCTGGTACCCATTGTCTCAAGTAGCCCACTCCCCTATTGAATAGGAGTAACCTGGGTAAGTAAATGGGAAGCAGACCATATTTTGGACCATAAAATAAGTCTCAAGAATTTTGAAAGGATTCATATTATACAAAGTATGGTGTCTGACTCAATAGAATTAAATTAGAAATCAATACCAGAAAGATCTCTGAGATATTTTCAAATACTAGGAAACTAAATAATACATTTTAAATTAATCCAAGGATAAAGAGATAATCAGAAAACAATTTAGAAAGCAGTTTGAACTGAATGTAAATAAAAACAAAATGTATCAAAAGCAGTAATAAGAGGGGTAACTTATAATACTAAAAGCCTATAATAAAATGTAAGAATGATACCTACATTATACTTAAGTTTCAATATAAACCTTTAAGAAACAAAAAAAATAAGTAAAACCCCCTTCTTCTAAGAAGTAGAAAGAATTAAATAGAACAAAAATCACTAATACAGAAAACAATGGAGAAAACAAATGAAATTAAAGATTGTTCTTTGAGAAGATCATTATAATTTGTAATATACCAGTCAGAAGAATCAGAAAGAGAGCAGAGAGAAAACTCAAATTATTTATTGCAAGAATGAGACAAATAACATCAATACAGATTTTACAAATATTAAAAAGTTAAAAGAAGACTATTGGTAACAATTTTATGCCAATAGATGTAACAATATTAATTAATTTTCTAAATAGACATAAACCACCAAAGCACTCTCAATAGACATATATGTGTTCTGAATAGTTATTATTTATTAAGTAATTTAATTTGAAGTTTAAAATGCCCCCAAAATAAAAACCTAGGATCAATAGTTTTACTAGAAAATTCAACCAAACATTAAAAGAAGAATTAATACAATTCTAAACAAACTTCGATGGAAATTTAAAGAGATGGAAATAATTTTCAACTCATTCTATAAAGCCAGCATTATTCTGTTACTATAAGTAGGCAAAGATTATAAGAAATGACAGACCAATATCCTGTATGCACAAAGACATAAAAATCCTAACATAAATGCTAACAAACACAATTCAACATTACTAAATAGAATAATACATTGTGACCAAGTGCAGAAAAGCAAAGTTGGTATAATATTCAAAAGGCAATCTATAATTCCTTACATTAACAAATTATTTAAAAAATAAATAACAGGATAATCTCAAAAAAAAAAGCAGCAGCTTGTCATAAAATACAATATCAATTCTGATTAAAGCTCTCAGAAATTAGCAACAGAATAGAAATCCTTTATCCTGATAAAGTATATTTAAGAAAATGGTGTGAATGACTGAATGTATTTACCCTAAGATCAGAAACAGAAAAGCACATCTGATTTCACCACTTCTTTCCAACATTGTATTTGAGGCTGTAGCCAGTGCAATGAGGCAAGATAAAAAAAAATAAAATTCATCCAGGTTAGAAAAAGGGAGAAAATGTTTTAATTTGCTCACTACATTTTCGTATGTATAAAATCCTATGAAGTCTACCAAAAGCTACTATAAATAATGAGGAAGTTTAGCAAGGTTGTAGCTTAAAACTCAATATACATAGCTAAATTGGATTTATATTTAGTGGCCCCCCAAAAAATTTTAAATGAAATTTTAAAATAATGCTACTTACATAATATAAAATATTAAATTTCTAAGGATAAATCTGACAAAAGATGGAAAGACTTATATACTACTTAAAACCTAAAATAGGTTGGGCCATACCTATGGTGCATTTTATAAGGATACATGTCAAATCTCTAAGTGTAGAATATTAATGTCTTAACACAATAATTAAGAAAGTGCAGTAAAGGCTATGTTAACTAGTTTGATGTATTTCAAATTGTATATTAAACCAGCACATCGTACCCTTAAATGCATTAATGTACACAGCTATGATTTAATAAAAACAAAAAAGTAAAATCATTGCTCTTAGAATTTAACAAAGTCTTAACTATGAGTATTGGCTAGAAGTCCAGGTATTGTTAGGATGCCAGTTCTCTCCAGATTTATGTATCATCTGATTTATATCTATGATACATAAAAGATAATTCTAATCAAAAACTTAACAGAGTAAGAATTAAACTTTTAGCTATTGATACAACATAGGGGATCTCAAAATAAATGAAGAGTAAGAAGGCAGACATAAAAAATCACATGTACTATATTATTCCTTTTATATAAAATTCTAGAAAACACAAGTTTATTGAAAGTGAAAAATAGAAAATCAGTAATAATCTAGGGATGTGAGTGGGTGGAGATAAACCAGTAGAAGGGATTACCAAGATGTAGAAGTAATGGAGGTGCCCACTATCTTGTTAATGGAGATGTTTTCTAGGGTATATATATATGTTAAGACTTTTCTAAGTGTACATTTGTTCCATATAATCTATGTTAATTATATGAGTTGTTTAAAAATATTGAGAATATAGATTCCATCTGACTATTTTCTTCAAGCAAATTCTTCTCAAAATACATTCTTTTACACATTTCAATGAATTTATATAGGTATTTTTCTATATATGTGCATATGGAATATGTTACAAAAATTACATAATATCTTGTATTACTTCACTAGCTTTACAAGAAATAATTATATGGATATAAGTTTTTATAGCTGGAAATTCTTAGAAATATTTGTATTATGAAACTAACCAAGTCAGGTAAAATGTATATACACAGACCCACACCGAGAGCATCCTCTGTAAGCTTTAGAACAACAAACATAGGCAAAAGAGCCTAAAACCTCTCATGGGGTTTTGGGTGAGCAGGAAGAGAGGTTACGTACCAAGGAATGGAAATCAGATGGCCATCAAGCTGCATTAGTAGTCCTGGATGCTCAAAGACAAAGGCGTAACAACTTTGAAGTCACATGGAATGTTATTTTCAAAATAAATAATGAACGCATCCAGACAAGTTTTCAAGTCCATCCTCTCTCAGTCCCTACCAAAGTATCTGACAGCCCTAATGAGGGTGCTCTTCTTGTGGAAATGACAAATCTGAAACCACTGAAATTTAATCAAAGCTTTCAGTTGCATTCAAGTTTCATGCCCTGAAAACCTGGATCCATGCCTGATTGCGGTAGGGATCAAATTAGGAAAATTATAACAAATCAAGACACCTTTTTCAAGAAGAAGAAGAAAAAGGGAGAGATTATGATGGCAATAGAGGGCTATAGAGGCAAGAAGACTTACTGAGAAGTGGACTGCAGCAAATATGTTTATAGGAAATGTGGTCATGGGGAGAAGTCAAAATCAAGAAGTGGGAATAATTCATGGAGCAAAGTATCAGAGAAGATTGCCAAGGATTTCGTTAAAATCTCATATTGGGGAGATGGACTTTTCCCCCTTCATCTTAGTATTGCCACTCTGGAGGAAACAGGAAAGATTGCTGATGTTGAAGAAGCAGAATTAAAACTGGTCCTGTCTGATGACTGCATGTTACTTTATAAAACAGGATAAATGGCAGCTGCTGATACAGAGGCATTTTTCTAAAGGCAGTCCTCCTTCTATGTAATTTATTTGTAATGTCATTAGCAATGCACAATTATGTTTCAGAATCATCTTGGAATGTTTATTGTGATCAGTCCTAAAACAAAAAAATCTCTACACAAACTAAAGTCCATTGATTTTATAAATTAATAGATTGAGATGACGTTAACAAGCTTATCTATCCATTTCTCATCATACACAATTGTAGGAGAAGCAGCCACCCCAGAGTCCGAAGTTTCCAATTCCTCCCCCTATGTTCCCCTGGACTTTCACCTCTTCCACCATATAAAGCACATATTGGACTTGTTTCTAACATCTAATTACTATATGTTTAATTTATTTATTTTCTAAACAGAATAATTGGTCTGTGAGAAAGGAAGCAATAATTATAAACTGAAGCCATCAGAACATCTTCAGGAAGATAACAATGATTTAAGCTGAATTTTAAAGGATGCATAAAATCTACATAATAACATCTAATATGACTTATATTAATTCATGAATTGAAATGTTTTTAATACACATAATACTCTATTTTTCTTGCAATAAGTATAGAATGCAGTGTAATTATTATTCCTTTGACAAAGAAAGAAAAGATACTGAGGCTCAGATAGAAAAGAGGGGTCTAATTATTGTCTATCTGTTGTATTCCAGGCACTATTATAGATGGTGGCAATTGTAATGTAAATAAGTTATGGTTAATATTTTAGAGGAGCTCACTAATTAATTAAATGTGATGAAGAGATTAGAAAACAAAGCCAGGATAGAGTATCTTGAAAACCAATCAGAAACTTGGAGAAAACTTTCTTCTGTTACCCAGATTATTTCAACAAATCAAGATAAAGAAAACATTCCTAACATGTTTTGTATATTCTTCTGCTTCAATATTTCATTAGGAGAAAATATTTATGACACCAAGAAGAAGTTAATTTTAAAAACAGAGGAGACATATATATACTCCTGGCCAATGATATTATATGTGTGTAATTATCTAGGAATCGGTATCAGATCTGAAGATGAAGTGCATTTTGTGAATAGTCAATAAAAACAGTCACACATAATAATAGAAGAAAATCAGAAGGAAAATCATTCATCTCCTTATGAGGAAAAATAACACAATAGAGATAGAAGGGTGACCTATTTCTTAAATAATCAAATAAAATTTCCTCTAACAAAGAAGCCACTTTGTAATTTAAATCACCGTCTTGTAACTCAAATTGTCATTTGTGTTTCTTCTCTGTAGTCTAACTTGGCATGATTTAAGCATACATAATATGTTGAGTTTCATTAATTATAAGTACTTATTAATGTGCCTGCCTATTTGTTCATGCCTTATACATGAAGGTTAGAAATCAAAGTATTCCTTTACACAAACATAATACACATGAAATAATTCTTTTAAAATAATTTAACTTCTGAATGATGAACATACAATGTATTGAAAATTTTTAAATGTGTACATGCAAATGCTGGGGCATATTGATTTAAGGGAAAAGTGTTTGTCTACAAAATAGTAAAGATTCCTGGATACAATTTCATCTAAAAGAGTTTTTCTTTGCTCACTTGTATAGACACTAGGATCACTGTACCCATGGCAGCAGTTGACTCATCTAGTATGTAGCTTTGAGTACCTCTTTTAAAGGATGTCGGCAGCAGCAGTAGCAGAAGAGTCACCTAAAAATTTGTTCAAAAACAAGTGTGTACTAAGGATAACTTTCTCTAACATTCTGTAATATACCTTACGTTCTTTTATAAATTTTATTCACAAGGTTTCAGAAACTTTTGATCAGTCAATTAAGGGAGTTTTCTATCTTTACTGAGAAAATACAAAGTACAAGAAATGGGAAGGGAGGTACATGATCTGTGGTCTTCATCTGTCCACACTGTTACCAACGGTAGGGTAATTCTACTATCTGGTGCTCGGTGTCAGTTCAGGGAATATTCTTATTTTTTGACCCTGAAGAGCCTTTCAATGTGTGAAGTCTTTACTGTTCTCAGGTGTTTGGAAACATTTGCTGCTCCCCAAAGTGCTGAGTAATGAGAAACCCAATTTGGGTCCTCCAATCAGGACTCTCATTTGGTCAATCCAGAGGAGAGTAAGTGGGTCAACATCTGTTACATCCTCACCCTCCAGTCCTTCCACCTGAATAAGCAAAGCAAAGCAGCAGCAATCAGGAGATGAAATGGGAGTGAAAGTTGGCACAGTGTTTGAACTGCTGCTATTCCTAGAAATTCAATCAATTATTGTTGTCATTGAATTAAACATAGACAGTCTGAGCTATGACCTCATAACTGAATCTTTTAAATATTTGGAATGTCTGTTTTCTATCCTCATTTGGAGCCCTGGCAGAAGGTATAAGCATACACCTGTCTATGCTCACAAAACACTTGGGAGACCAAGAAGGCAAGGGCTAAACTCTGCACCCTGTGAGGCAGGAAGGCCCTAGGATGGAAGAGGGTGGAGAGACCTGATCTAAAATCTAAATCCATTAGAAGCGAGGCATTTTTGTTCCTCCTTAAATAATGCAAAGCAGAGGAATTGTTTGCTCTTTCCGCTAGTCTTAGAATTGTTCCACCTCAGAGCATCCGATAAACCAACGTGGGAGCCCATAACAGGTTCTCTGGATATCGGAGAGGAAATCAAAACTATAACAACAAGCCATATAGAAATTAATAAAAATGAGAGCCAGTTCTGAACAAGGAAGACTTCTCAAAGACTTGCAAAATGGATCATCTCTTGAGGCTCAAATCACCCCAGTCCATGGCCTTTCATTCACTCTCAAAAATCCATAAATAAGCTGCTAAAGGGCCTCTCCCTTCTTAGAGTTGAAAAATCCAGAGAAAGGCCTTGCAATCCTAGCACTGCCCTGACTTACACCCAGAACCCGTTCGTGGTCTTGGTAGGAGGCATGACTAGCATGTGAACTAGAGAACTTGTAATCCACTTGCTCTTTGCTTGTGATTTCCAGTCTGCATCAAATGACACTGCTGTTTACCCATGTCTCAGTGTATCCGTTACTGGACATTATTGTGTGTTCTCCGTAAGAGTGAGTCTTCCAGCACTGAGGAGGTTTTTATAACATATAACTGCCACACTGAAGACATGGGTCAGGGGATTCTCAGTCATCTTTGCAAATTTTGCAGTATGTTTTAAAGTGGTATGCTCTGATGGGATGCCCTGTACTCTCACCACTAAGTGCCCCTCCATCAAGTCAACCAAGCAAATCTTCACAATGACAGACTCTGGTGCCTACATGCCTGAAATTGACTCTCTGCTCCACTAGTCCTCAGTAGTCACCAGCTTTACATCTTCTGGAATGTTACTTAGAATTTAAACCTTAAAATTCCTCCTCTGGTAGATGTATACATACGTGGTACACAGAAACACACTCTTATACACACATGCACAAGTGTGACAAAAAATGTATACACATTTTAAGAGTTGTTATCTACGTATTACTTTTCAATGTTTAATTGAAGGCACACTTACTGGTCAGATGTAGCTGGACACGCTACATGCAATTTGTACACTTTGGAGGAATTCTCAATTTTCCAACAAAATCTCTTAAAACATGCATTTTTTTTGCACACTCCATTTATACACTCACACACAAATTATATCAATTACCTAAGAGTAATGTTATAATGTTTCAATGAGATGATCTGAAGCAATTAATCCACTGACTGAACCTAAATGCTGATTGTTATTTTTGGTTACTACAATTAATTTTAAAAGTTCTAACATAGTTTTTGTAATCCCAATCAATCTTTCAAAAATCTCTAATTACTTCCACACTTGGCACTGGTGCGTCATGTTAATTGAGTATCTCAGCAGGGTAACTAACTGCACTGATTTTATGTGGAGATCATTAGGTCCCTAAAATCCAAATGAAACAGGAGTTCTTGGTAACCTAGAATGGAAGGATTTGAACACAGGGGAGAGTCGGCAGGTGTTAAAACAAAAATTTGCCACTTTACAATTTGGCCTAGAACTAGGCCTTAGAAGAGTGTGTGGCTTACACCAATTAACAACATTATCAGGCTCTAACTCTTCTGCTCTAATTCGTATTTTGAGCTCTCCTAAATAGATGGAGTTTTGTGACAAGATGAGTCCACAGGAAGAGGTGACTCAGAAAACTGGGTAAATTTGCCTTTCTCTTTGCTATGTTTCCTGTTTTCCTTACAATTGATGTATTTTTGGCAGAGAGTCTTGTTATAAACCGTCTGGGACAGTTGTTGCATGATACTGTATTAAGTTGCTAAAAAGAGAGAATTCTGAGTTAGTGAATGACTAAGCACTGTTTTCATCCTGAATAATGATAGACCTACTAGACAGATGAAACTGGATTTTCCATCTCTTTCTTGACAAGAATGTAGGGCTCTGGGGTTGGAAGTCCTTTAAATAGACAGACGTATAAACCATAAATGCTTCAGTCTTGCTTATTTTCTTCCCAGCACTAATCTCCAGGCAATACTACCATCTTTGGTCAGCTAGTTGTTTTTGTAGGAAATTTTAGCTGTGGGATTTTTTAGCAGAGATGTTTGTCTCTTTTTATCTTTTTTTTTCCCACCCCATAGGTTAAAGATTTTAATTACAAACAATAAGGTACAAGCCAAACTCACTGTTTTGCTCTATTTAAGACGAAATAGCTTTCTCAAAAAAGAAATACACTGTGTATCCACTTTATAATTTGGCTTAGAACTAGGCCTTAGAAGAGCGTGTGGCTTACACCAATTAATAGCATTATCAGGCTCCGTGCCTATGGCTCAATTGGCTAAGGCGCCAGCCATGCACACCTAAGGTGGTGGGTTCAAATTCCCAGCCCGGGCCCGCCAAACAACGATGATGGCTGCAACCAAAAAATGGCCGGGCGTTGTGGCAGGCGCCTGTGGTCCCAGCTACTTGGGAGGCAGAGGCAGGAGATTCGCTTGAGCCCAGGAGTTGGAGGTTGCTATGAGCTGTGATGCCATGGCACTCTACCCAGGAGGATAGCTTGAGGCTCCGTCTCAAAAAAAAAAAAAAAATAGCATTATCAGCCTCTAATTCCTACCTTGAGCCTTCCTAAATAGATGGAGTTGGAAACAAAATATGATTAGTCCAAGGAAGACTTCCAAATAGGTTTCTATCACATAGCAAAAATGAATTTAAAGGCAACAGAAAATCTCTTAGCTTCTCACATATAAAATAAGTGTTTCTATCTATTGATCTGAGATCTAAAGTGTCTATTGCCATCTTACCAACGTACAAGGAAAATGCATTTCCAGTGAATTTAAGAGCTTAATAAAAGTATATAACTAGTGCACTATAAAAATACTCCATTATGTGTTACCGTTTGGTCTTCATGAACATTCCTGTTTGTAAATGCACATTTGCTAATTAAAGTACATAGAATAGATCTTTTTGTAATACACTCAACTATCTTAAGTGCTTAAAATGTTTTCAGGATAGTTCATCTAGCTTTGCATTCATCAGAAAAATATTTTAAGGATTTGTCACAGAGAACTGAATGACAGCTCAAAGATAAATGAAGTTTTATTGTGTAGACTTAAATCACATTAGTGACTTTTGGATCAGTGTGGGCCGAGTGGAATTTGAAATATGAACGTCAAAATCTGTAATTGTTTACCTTTCATTTCAACCTATATTGTATTCATTTCCAAAGTTGGGAGAATGTTATTTCAAATACCTCTCTGAATCACAACAAAACAATCATTCAACATTCTCCACCAAGTTTTCTGTCTTCATTTGTGGTAGCACTTCATGTCTTATGGAAACGAATTGAAAATTAGACTTTTTTTAGAATGATATGTTTTGTTTAGAGCATATCCCTGAGACTTTATAAAATGTGTGTACTATCTGTAGGAAATCCATCCCCAGATTTGGAAATAAGGCTAGGTTACAATTTCTTAGGTGATTTGTTTCATTGAGTTCCTGGTAATGAGAATGTTGTAGAGTTTGTTTCCTTGGGAAAAAAATGGATTCAAATGAATTACTTTTTTTTTTTAGAAGTTTAAACACAAAATATGTCAGAAATAAAACAAGCAAAACCTTCTACATGTGGATTCTCATGTACTAAGATCTTGACCTGGTTTCAAGTCCAGGCTAACATAACCTAACATAAGCTCCATTTTCTCATCTGTAAAATGGATGTAATTAATTTATCCACATTAGTTAGCTAGCATTAATTGTGAAATAAAACATATGCCAGACACTATCGTTTCATCCAACTGAGTTTTCTTTCTTCTGAGTAAAGAAATAGACCCACATAGACATAGTCTTCTAGTCTTTGACAAGGCAGCAAAAACAACACGTGGGGAAAAGTCTTTTAGAAAAATGGTGCTGGGACAACTAACATGCACGTGTAATAAATGAATCCAAACACAGACTCTTTAAATAGATCATAGCCCGAAATGTGAAATTCATAAGTATAAAATTCTAGATGATAATATAGGAGAAAACCTATATGACCTTGGGCATTTAGACACAGCACCAAAGTCATAATCCATGAAAGTAATAATTGATCAGTGTAGTCTGTTAAAATTAAAAACTTCTGCTCGGCAAAAGACAAGTTATGAGAAACGAGAAGACAAACCACAGGCCAGGGAAAAATATTTGCAAAGGACACGTCTGACACAGGATTGTTATCCAAAACTTACAAAATACCCTGAGAAGTCAAAGATAAGGAAATGAACAACCTGATCCAAAAATGGGCAAAAGGACAGATGTCTCACCAAAGAGGATATACAGATGGCAAGTAGGCAGAAGAAAACATTTTTAATATCTTACGTCATTAAGGAAATTTAGATAAAAAATAATACATACCCTAGGACTGGGAGAATCATCCAAATCCAAAACACTGGAAAAAACCTCACCTTTGAGTGCACATATGGGCTGCTTTTCCCAGCTATCTTCATAGTCAGGTTGCCAATGGGGAGACTGTTCCTCTCCCAGACATTTAAAATTCTCTTGCACGATCCGGCAATCTCTCTCTTTCTCCATCTACTGAAAGAAAAGGTGTTTTAGGACCCAGAGGATGGCAAAGCCCTCCATTGAAATTTGCCTAGATTCTTATATGGATTTGTAGTAGATTATAGGCTGAATAGTAACATTCATGTTACAATTTGTATAAGGAAGATATAAATTTTTATCTGAAAGCCAATGAGATTTGGAGATGTGTCTGGCAGTGCCAACAAATGCAGGCATTGCTACCCCTAACTTGTACAGAATATAAGCTCTCAACTATACCGTGGGATCCGTGAAAGCAGGGATCTCTCCCATCTGTGTTTTTCACCATCCTGTGAATGAGCACGACGCCTTGCACATAGTAAAGTATTCAAAATATGAATGAAAATATGAACAACTGAAAAAATACTTGCAAAGTAGCCTTGATATGCATTATAAATCATGGCCATTTCTTTACATTTTTATTCTATTGCACAGGCAATAATTACAGTGAAAGGATTTCTTTCTTTTTTTTTTTTTGGTGTTCATCATTTTTCTTATTTGAGCCCTTATTGTTCTTGGGGGACAATTACAAATGTCTACACTGTAGATCTTCTAGGCCACACATATGAAAATTGCATCTAGTCTTTTGTGGAACATGGCTATTTCTATTGAAGTATAACTATATTCTAAGATTATTAATTTTAACGTATGTTTTCAAGTAAATTATTATTCCAACTGGTCGGCAGGTATGAAGTTCTTAGAGCCATGTCTGCCACACAAGAAGTGCTATAGAAAGGTGTATCTTAAAGAGCACAATGATAACAGGTTATGTCATCTTCAAATTCATGTTTTACCTGCTTCCTTCAGTCTGCAACCAATTCTATTTGCAGATGGTTCGACTTTCTATATCAGAAAGATTTAACTTATACTTGATGATACGTGTGTGTCCAGGTGTGTTTGACTTTGGGCACAATGCCACTTCTGTTTATTTTCAAGCCTTATCATGAATATAAAATTGTTCCCTCAAACTGCAATACCACATGACTCACAAGTTGGTATTTAGATGGGTACTTGAGACATTGCAAACTGGCTTGTAATAGGTGCTTTTGGCATTTCTTCTCCACTTAGTGTTCAGAGACTTCATATCGCTAGCCCAGAATCTGCAACAGGAGGAATATATTGACACCATGGAAACCAGCAGATTCTACAGATCACGGCTTCTCAAGTCTCCCTCTTCTCTCTCTCATGCACTGTTTCTTTCATGCTATTGTTCTCTGTTTCCCATCTTCTTGTACAGCCAGACATACTCATATATACATATACATAGTATATTTAATATATATATAAAATATAGTATAATATACTATATATAACATATATATATACACATAGTATATATATATAATATATATAGTCATAGTATGACATAGCCACACTATGTCATAATAGATAGTGTGTAATACTAAAAAAAAATATTATTCTACAAGAAAATTAATATAGACACATATCAAGGTACTAATGTAACAACTTAATGCCAAAGAAGAGAGAGTAGTTCCATGGTATCCTCTCATCGTCAGGAGATTTATATGGTACTTGACAAACAAGGACCATACATTACAAGACATTATTTCGATTAATTAAAAAAATCCTCAGAAAAAAATGGCATGAATTAAACATTAATATCTTTATACATAAAAACTGAGCAACAAAACCCTTACTTTGAAAATTATGAACAAAATTTGTAATTGATATTGTCAAATGCGTGCTTAAGTTAAGTTCAGTATACTTCAGGGACAAGTCAGATATCTAACTTTTCTTGAAGAGTAGGCTGTACTCATTGTCTAATATGGCAAGTCACCGGAAGGTTGGGGGATTTATATTTGCTGCAATCCCCAAGCCCTAGTACCAGCCTGGGGCCTATTAGGAACTGGGCTGTACAGCAGGAATTGAGCAGTAGGTGCACCAGAGAATGAAGCTTCATCTGTATTTACAGCCACTCTCCTTCCCTCACGTCACTGCTTGAGCTCTACCTCCTGTCGGATAAGCTGCAACTCGATTCTCATGGAGTGCAAACCCCACTGTAGACTTTGCATGTGAAGTATCTAGGTTGTGTGCTCCTTACTGGGAATTCAGAGTCTAATGATCTGAGGTGGAGCTGAGGCAGTAGTGTTGCAAAAACCAACTACCATTAACAGAGAGGTTTGACAGCACAGAGACCATAATAAATCAATCGCTTGCAGACTCATATCAAAACTATCCCCTCTTCTACAGTTCATGAAAAAATCCTCTTCCTTGAAACTGGTCCCTGGTGGCAAAAAAATGGTTTAGGGGCTGATTTACAGGATACATGGCTATTTTGATATATAAGACCTTTAGTGTACTACTTTCTTATACCCCTGACTATAATTTTAAACCCTGTTAATTTATCTCACTTGTAGTAGTCTTCAGCTACCCAGAAATAGTTGAAATTGTCATTCTTGAAGAAATACTTGAACCCAGTTTCCAAGCTTGTGCTTTTAACCAATATAATGATGAAAGATAAAGAAATTATAATTTATCTTTGTTACCTTTATTGTTTTAAAAAATAAATTTGCCATTACATGTTATTATACATGATGATATGTACGTATTTGACTTTGTATACATATCTTCATCTATACTGGTACATGCACACAAAGTTGATAATTTTATAACTAGTACAGAATGTACTCAATAATACTCTCAAATAGATTCAGAAGATATCAATTTGGTCTAATGTATTTTCATCATAGCACCTGCCTCTTAATTGAGCTTCTATTAAAATGCATATTCCCAATCTATTCCTGTAGTCCAGGCTTCTAAGATATGATGTTCCCATTACATTTTCTAAATAAACTTACTGGCTCTGGCATGGGCCAAATCAAATCCATATATCTATGATACACATGCCTATCAGATAGCAAATACTGTTCTAATGGTATTGATGGTACTTGTTATGAAGTAAATTTTATAAAGAGAGCCAACTCCTTTCTGATTTCCAGCAAATACTGAAGGGAAGGGAGAATGATGTCATCTCTATGAAGATCTTAAGCAAGTTTCCACTGGGTGAGGGTGGTGGTCCTTCAAGGAGAGAGAACTCTTAACACAATAGGCATACATCTCTGAACTTGTTATGCAATTTTGTGAGCCTCTCAAGAAAACATTGTGGGCTGTGTATTTTGCAGGATAAAAGCATGTCTTTCTTCTACCCATACTGATTTTCCAAGCAAGCTCATCAGCTTCCTCTTGCTATCAGAGGAAAGGCAGGTCAGAATATGGGTGAAGAGGAGAATTTACGTGTACTTTACGTGTACAGAATCATGTAGAAAGATTCTGCTCTGTGGCCAAACACAGAGAAATTTTCTGTGTATTTAAACTTAGGCTTAAAATAAGTAAGAGGGAAGAAATTAAGGGTTTTTGTCTTGTTTTGTTTACTTTAAGGCATTTGCATCAGATTAGAATGTAGCAACTAGACTTTATCAATACCAGACACTGCTTAACTGTTGTGATCTCACTACCAAGATCAGTTAATTTTTGTCCTGGAGACCTATCGCTAAGACTCCAACAATAGCTGCCAAGGAGAGGGAAAAAAGGAAGGCCTAAGTTGTTTTCATGCATAAAAAGCACAAATTGCCCAAGTTTGCTGTGACTGGAGAGACAAAACCGACACATTCTCTGAAACTTGGTGACCCATGAACATTAGAGTCATGTCCCCAGGCTAGGTTAAGAGAAAGGTTTTGAAATAAGGGTATATTAAAATATATGAATTGGAATACCTTTCCTGTTAAATTCCCTAGTGTTCTCTATATGTTTGAAAGCTTGACTTGAATTCCGTGTGAGTGTTATTTATAGGCGTGAGTCAGCAGGGCCCTGAAATGGTTAACAGGCAAGCCAACTAATTTGCCCTACAGTGAGCAAGGCACCAGGGAGAATCTAGTTTCCAGAAATAATGACTCATTCCAATATTGTTTTATAAATATATTAGCAAATGCCGTGTTAGAATAAATGATGCCTTCTCCATTCCCTCTCACACCCCCACACACTAACACATTAGCGATTGGCAAAATAATAAGAATACTATTTTTATGCATGTATTGTTTTAATATTTGTCAGATCATCTATATGTCATAAAACGCCCAGCACACATAAATGTCCATTTGCTTATGAGGTGCCATTAAAGATGATTACTAGAAATACAAGGGAGGTCACAAAATTTAGCAATATGAGCTCCTAGCAGAAGAGAAACAGTGATTGAAGGGCATTCTCTGTTTTGCTTAAAAAGTAATATGATACACTTTACTCCCACCTGCTTCTCTACACTCTCAATTATATGCTCCGTTTACGCCCGTCCACAGGGACTCCCCGCTTAGTAACTGTTCCAAAGTGAATATCTTGACTGCCTTTTTTTCCTATGAAATGACATTTTATAAATGGATCCTGATATAAGTGGATTAGTTATTTAAAGGCACTGAAAAGTAAAACTATAAATAGTAAGGTAATATTAATTATGAATAAATATCAGTCCTAATGAAGTTTGAACAAGATTATATTTTGATGGCAGGATTACAAATGGAGTGTTAACAATTATTAAAAATCTAATAAAGTACACATTATTGAGTAACCGTTTACTGTTGTAACTTTTGCTTTTTAAAGGGCTGATGTGACAATTGCATGGCTCTTAGCTTTTCGCTACTATTAATGATGAACTCTTAGGGCATAGATAGTCTGCTGTTTTCTTGTCAAGCTTAACAGAATATAGAATATAATGGAATATAGGATGAAAGAAATAAAACACATAAAATTAAAATTTGTACTCCAGGCAAATGTTTCCATGAGGGTCAGGAATAGCTTAACACAGAAAATATCACTCAATATTTTTTTGGCCACAGGAGGAAAGTATCTGAATTTAATCACAGAAAAAAAACAAACTAATGTAATAAATTCCACTTTTTGCATTTGCTATCCTGAAGCATAATGAAAAGTGGAATTTTAATTACAATCAGCTCACTGTAGATTCACTACATAAATATGCTCAAACTCATTCAGAGAGGTTCATTTACTGCATTCAGCTATATTTTGTTTTTCTATCTTTTTTTTTCTCTTTCATGGTATTATTATCTTCATGTCAACTGAAATGTATGTTTAAAGTGATCAGGATACAAATAAAATGAGTGTATTCATTAACATGATCTTTAGTAAGGGCATGTTACAGGTATATATTGAATGTACTGATAATAAAAGTAGTAAATATTAACTGAGCATACATTATATGCTAGGCATTCTTTTATAAAACTTATATACAGTAACTCACTCAGTCCTTCCAAAAATCCTGTGTAATACATAGTATTTCTGCTCCTGTTTTACAGATGAAATAAGAAATAGATTTGCCCAGCTAGTAGATATTCAGACTAACATTTCTGTATAGTATGATTCCACCATTGATCTTGGTAATCTCTCTGCTATGCTATCTCCTAGTAGCAAAGAGGGTTTATAAGTTGATTGTATTTGTATGTACACAACAAAATAGAACTTTTTTTACTTATGTATACAGCTGTATTAAAAAAGCAGTCTAATACATTGAGTGAATTATATAAAGATACATATCTTTTTCTGGAGCTGGATAGTTTCAATTTGGTGTTTTCAATAATTGTACATAAAATTTGATTTTGTTTTGAAATGAATGACCAGAAAGATAATAATCTAAAAACAAAGTATTATGATATGGAGTAAAATCAACACACAGTTTCTTTTTATAAGTGTCTTTAGCACTGTGTAATTTTTGGTCATATTGGGCACATAACTTTTTTAATTCAAAAATCAAGAGAAGCGATTAAATTACTAGTTAAAGCAAAATTACAAATGCCACCCTTTAATATTGTATCAGCCACAGAATCTATGGACTCCTTTATTCTGAGAATAGGAAATTGGCCAGGGCTGCTCCCTAGTGCCTACCCAGGTGGTACTTGGAATTGTCATAAACAGGAGCCAGAGAGCCCTTACTGCATTGTCAGGGTGTCAATTCACAACCACTACACGGAATGAAACTAGGTAGGCGATAGGATTGAGGAGGATAGTTAAAGGACATACAAAATCAATGCCATATGTACAGAGTTATGCAGAAGAGGTCATTACTTAACTACTACTAAGATCCAAGGAAACCAGGCATTGAAAAGCAAGGTGTCAGCCAGGGAACCAACAGAGAACGGAACTAAGAGGAGAGGAGATGAGGGAAGAAATTGTAAATGTAACCTTTCTCATTATAAAACTTCATTGCAGAGAGCAAAAACAAACTATTGCTTAATCTCCTTGGTATACTGAGCCTTTAGTGATGAAGTCAAAAGGATTTTGATTCTGATTCTGATTTTGCAGCTCTCATTGGACCATTCAGATGAGTGAGCCGCGCCTATCATCCTGCACAGAGTTTCATCACTCTGGGGTTTTTCCTCTCCATATTTAAGAAAAATATATTAGTACCTAAAGAGACCAGGCAGAACAATGTGACAATTAAGAAGTTCTTGTTATGGGTTATTAATAATTCCTTTTTAACTCTAGCTAAAGGCATAAACACAATATCAATGACAGGAAAACTCTAATGTGATAGATCACTAATAGGATGGAAAATTATATTGTAAAAATTGTGTATATCATTAATAGGATTTAATATAATGAGATTTTCATGCATGAGCAAGCATTGTCCATAATGCCTTTGGATAAGAAACGGTTCTGTACTTCATGCTTATAAATAACACTGTGGATCTATCCCACATGATCCTTGCATATAAACATTCATAGCCTAAAAGCAATGTTTGTTACTTCTTATTGCCATAATCAGAAAATATTGAAGGTGCAGAATAGTTTGGATCTTTATATTTTTCTATTAAAAGTTTTACTAATTAAGATGTACATCATATTAAAAATCCCTTATAGATAGGAAGTAGAAGCATGTGTACCATTATTCCTTGTTTCCCTGTGTATAACTTATGAATAAATTTATGCGGGTTTATAATTGAATATTTTTGAAATATTAGATATTTATGACTCAGTAAATGCCTTTAAAACACGAAAATAAAAACTACTGACTTTAAAGGTAAAGTTCTTCACTGACTAACAACAGTTTTAGAAACCAGTAGACATTTTGTATTAAGAAACATTAAGTCCATGGATTTATTTCTGAGATGAATTGACACGTCCTTTTTGAATGTGGATGAGTGATGTTGCTTCTTTCAAAGATTACTCTTTACTTTTCTTTTCTTAAATCCAATGGCTCTTAGAATTTCCCCCAGTGAAACCATAGACTTTTCCAAGTGATGCTTTTGTCTTACATGCAATCTTTAAGCATCCTCACAAAGAGAACAATCTACATAACCAAAGAAAAATCATTAGTTCTTAGATCAGTCAAGATGCTCACTTTTCTGCACTGTTTATCCACTTGGAGCTCTGGACACCACCAAACCTCACAGGACCCTGCACCAATGCTTTAATTCACAAAAGACATAGTCTATGTAAGTCTGGGTTTTATGAATACTGAGAGGCCTCTGACAATGTTTCTATAATCATCCTAAGTTAATTATCAGGCCCACCAAACTTCCTGGGGAACACCAATGTATTTCTTCTGGGACTCTTGAGTTTCCTTCTAATTTCTGAAACTTGCAAGGATTGCTTAGCTTAACCAGTTAAGATCTAATATGGTTGTTATATGGAAAAATAGCATACTTTTTATGGCACCTGTAAGATGTCATACTATTTTCTTCAATTAGTACAGCTGTTGAATTATAGAAGAATCAGTGGAATAATTCATCTGGACTTCTCTGAATTGATCATTTATGTCTTGCATGGGTTCTTCTTTACCAGTGATACACTGTTATTTAGTGTTGAAGAAGTAAGTCATTGTGGTTCTTACCGGTTTCATATCCTTAAGGGGAAATCTTAACTATGGAATGGTAGCGCTGGGAATAAAAGTGAAATATACTAACGTGGGATTCTATTTGGTAAGAGCACTCAGAGGCCACCAGTATTTGAACCCCAGAAGTGCCTTTCATCAACCATTACCCCAGCCATATACAGTTAGATGTCTGCAAACTACTTGTATTTATGATCCGTAAGAAAGATGACACAGCCAGGGATTGTGATTACGCATCTGTTTTTCATTGAACTATAGCGATCCACTCTTCCTGCATTTGGGGATCATATGGTGAACCTGGAAAACTTTGAATTTGTATGTACCTTAACTCTAACCTGGAGAGGAATACGATGTTACATGGCAATGGCTGTGGAGAAAAAGATAATCACAAATAGGTACCAGATCAATTTGAGAGACATTTCAGCTATCAAAATTCATATTTGGGAATTCCACTGAAATCCAAGCTAATGGCAATCAGAATATTAGTAAGTTATGATGATGATAAATACTAACATTTGGTATTGTAAGTCAGGTACCATGCTAAGCACTTCACATGCATTACCTCTTTATAACCCATTTCAGAAATGAAAAGATTGTATCATAGAGATAATATGGATTGAGACTACAATAGAATTTTGAACCAGGTGATCTTATTCTAAATACTGAACTCTTACCAATTATACAACACAGATTCTGATTCTTGGTTATTTTCTTATACCCATAATATAATTGATCTTGTTATACACATTAAACTTGTTCTTTTTTTCTTTCTTTCCTTTTTTTTTTTTTTTTGTTGTTGTTGTTGTTGGTGGTGGTGGTGCTGGTGGTGGGTTTTGTCTGTTTTTGTTTTTAACAAGACAGAATGGGATGGGAGCTCTTCAGTGGCTTAGCACTGCACGGCATCATAGCCCTTCTGTACAAAAGGCCTGTTTAGAGCCACAAAATGTGTGGCCTTTCCAGAATTTCTTCTAAGACAAGGGAGTAATTGACAAAGTTCCTGTAAATCCTTCATTCACTGTAAGTCATGACCATTTCTTTTCTTTGATGTCTATAATTTCCTTCTATCAAGAATATTGAACCTCAGAACCTGATTTCCCTCTCTAATGTCACAAACATCCACTGGAAATTTTTCCTTAAAATGTATTACTTTTAAATGTTTTTGAGTTTATAATCACTGCCAAGACTTCTTCTATTTTTGGAGAATATTAGAAGACAATTAGAATATTGTCTTTTTTAAAATTATTTAAAGAAAAGTGTATGGTTTATTTTTCCAACAGTTTTGGTCTTATTAATCAATTCTTAGTTTAGTGCACCACATGAATCATTTATACTACATTTCTCAGGCTTCTAATATCAATAATTTTATAGGAAAAGAGATAATATTTGAGAAAAATGATTATACAATTATCTGTAGAAATTTTCCAGATGGCAATATATATCACATACAAATTCTTCTTTAATGTACATATGCTATTTCCTGAGAAAATACAGTGATTCTTTTAATAAACTGGAAAAAATAGCTTTACCCTATCTACTCTAGACTACATGTGATAGAGGTTGAAGTCAGAGATCTGTGGTCCTGGCTAATAGAGCCATGAACCTGAGGCTGACGCTGACCTCTTTAATTCCTCATAATCTTCACATATACTAAACTGTCCTTGTTCCCGAGATTCTTACATTCCCTACCTTTAAATTCCTAGGCACTAATACTCTCCTCTCCTTTCCTCTATATTCTATATGATTTTAACTTAACTCTATTTGTACTATTTTTTTTCATTTTTGAATGTTTTCTTTAGAAAAACATCCCTTATCTGTCTCAATAGAACATGAAAATCTTTCATACAGACAGGTGCCTCTGTTTGGGTTCTGATAAGTCACTCATGCACACAAAACACAGACAGAAAATATCTATTCACTTGAAAAGAAATGAAAACAATGCAGCTCGGGATACCACAAAGGTAGTCCCAGGACTTGCCCGTCCCTTGAGAGATCCTGAAGAACTAGAACTTAAACATGCTTCTACAAACGGTAAAAAGAAATGACTTAGCTTCCATTTCTTTTAAAAACATTGAGATGATATCACCACCTTATTCTCTATCGTGATTTAATGTTTATTATCATTAAAATTATGTTAAGACTTCTTAACTTGTAAAGATTTCCATATTAAATTAATTTTTAACTTGTGTATTATAAAGATTTGGTTTTCCTAATTCAGACTGAAGATTATTTTCTAGTCATTTTCTCTATTGATTATGAAAATTACATAAATTATGGAAGTTGAGAAAAGATAATGCCAAAACTCCATATAGTCATTATTTCATCATTTAGTGCTTACAATTAACCAATGCATGGTCAATGTTCTGTATCTGTAACTTCCCAAGTAAGATTATTATAAAGCAAACCCCAGACAATAGAACTATCCCCATGAAATATGGAGATATTTCAATGTAGTATAATTCTAAGAAATTATTTTCATTAAAATAAATATCTTGGCAGGTGGCACCTGTGGCTTAAAGGAGTAGGGCGCTGGCCCCATATGCCAGAGGTGGTGGGTTCAAATCCAGCCCCAGCCAGAAACTGCAAAAAATAAATAAATAAATAAATAAATAAATAAATAAATAAATAAATAACTTGGGCTGGGTGCAGTAGCTCACACCCACTATCCTAGCACTCTGGGAGGCTGAGGCAGAAGGATCCCTTGAGCTTGAGAGTTTGAGACCAGCCTCAGCAAGAATGAGACCCTGTCTCTAGTAAAAACAGAAAAATAGGCCAAGCACTGAGCTGAGCATCCGTAATCCCAGCTCCTGGGGAGACTGAGACAAGAATATCACTTGAACTCAGGAGTTTGAGATTACTGTGAGCTAGGCTGAAGAAATGGAACTCTAGCCTGAGCAACAGAATAAGACTGTCTCCAAAAACAACAACAAAAGAAGAACAAAATAAAGAAAGAAAAAAAGAAAAATCATGTAACAAATATCTCATTCAAAACAGTCTTTATTGTTACCAACTATCTAATTAATGTTCTAACTTCCTCAATTGTATCATAACTTTGTAACACTTTTCCTTATCAGAATGCAAATAAAATCCACTCACAGCAACAGGTTGATATAACTCTCAGTCTTATTTAATCATTAAACTCTCATATTATCTCCCTTTTTTATTTCAAGTTTTGCTTTTATTAATTAAAGTAAAGCTGATTTGATCTATTTCTATATTTTTATTTTATTTTAGATTTATTTAAAATATTTTAAAAAATTTTAACTGTTTTGCAAATACTGGACAAATAAAAAATAATTCTTGGAAAGAGCTTAGTACAATGTCTATCATATTTTCTCTCCTTCATAATCCTAATTACTATATAACCTTGATGACCATTAAAAGTAAATCCCAAGACTGTCAGTCTAAACTAAAGGCAGATATATACGTAATTGGCCATCACTCTCTGGAGTAGTGATGGTAATAGTGGCATGACTTGCATTTTGAATTGTGTCCCCCCAGAAGTTGAAGTCCTAACTTCTGGTATCTGTGAATGCAACTTCATTTGACAATAGCATCTTTACAAATGTAATCAATATATGGTGAGGATTGATGAGTGGTGTCGTTAAAAGAAAAGAGGTGAACAAACAGACAGACACATACAACGAGAATGCCACATGACAACACAGGTACAGGTGAGAGTGATGTGTTTACCTGCCAAGGGGTAAAGTGCCCTGCTAACACCATGATGGTGGACTATTTATTAATTAATTAATTTATTTATTTATTTTGAGACAGAGTCTCACTATTTCATCCTCAGTAGAGTGCTATGGTATCACAGCTTGCAGCAACCTCCAATTTGTGGGCTTCAGCTATTCTCTGGCCTCAGCCTCGCAAGTAGCTGGGACTACAGGCACCTGCAACAACACCAGCTATTTTTGTTGTAGTTGTCATTGTTGCTTAGCTGGCCCAGGCTGGGTTGGAACCTGCCAGCCTTGGTGTATGTGGCTGACATCATAACCACTGTGCTATGGGAGCCCAGCCTTGATTGTGGACTTCTAACCTTCAGAACTGTGATATAATGAGTGCTTTCTAAGCCACATTGTTGGTAATGATCTTTTTAGTAGTTTTAGGAAATTAATCTTCTCTTCATTGGCAAGCCATCTTGAGTTATGAGAGTAACGCCTAATAAAAGGAAGTACAGGAAAGGTCAATTTTAGAAAGCAGGGCATGCAGTGTTTTAAAAGACAGTAGGAGGGAATGACATCAGGAATAAACAAACAAGAATGGGAGGATGGGTGGAAGAGGTTTTGTGTGGACATGTTGCTTAAAATCAGAGGGTACAAAATCACAGACTTTGGGGCAAGAAGAAACCTTACTACTTCTTCTCTTTCCTACTGCTGCATTAAAACATTGATTCAACTCCTGACATGCAATGCTAGTCTGAAATTCCTACTCAGAAATTAAATTTAAAATTGCCTAGGAACATTTCTATTGGTTTTTAGAAAGATAAAATAATACAGAATTTGGGGGAGTTTAAAAAAAAGGCACAACTATTTTCTGATCTGTTGAACGAGTTGAGTATTGCAGTGGCCTAAAAACAAGTTAAATCTTTGTATTTATTTTTTCTCATGGAAAAGAAGGCTAAATAGACTGGGGCTGATATGAAGCATCTATGGTCATCAGAGACTAAAGCTACTCTTGACCTTTTCTCACCATTCTCACCTGAGGTTGTAACTTCATCTCAACTGGTGGACCATAAGAACGAAAGCATCTGCCATTATTTTACAGATCCAAGCTTAAAGGTAGAATAGTAAATAGGTCAATATCTAAGGACTTTCCACTTGAGATAACAAATTTCATCAGTCTCCCCAACCTTGCCTTTTCAAATAACATCTCCTGGGGCAAAATTTAGTCACATGATTTTACTTGGTAAGCAGCCATACAATTTAGAGAAAAAACATCCAGAATTTTCTGACTGATGTATCATGCTACAGAACAAATTTACTCCTGAAAGGGAATGTTTCTAACTAAATTACCCAAGAAGGTGTTTACAGTCCAGTAATCAAAAAAATTGTCCCAGGCTGTCCCATGACCAAAGAGTGAATTCAATTCAATCAATTATTTTTTAAGTATGATTTGAACTACCCATACTCTTCCAGCTACCTTTTCATATTAGCTTGAACTCAATTTGTTTAGCATTTTACAAATATTCCTCTTTCCTTTCTTCCACTTCCCAATCTCTCTCTCTCTCTCTGTCTGGATAGTTGACTCTCTGAAGATTCATTATTCCATGTTGAGGATATGAAATACCTAAGTCATAGCAGGAATTTGATAAGTATTTGCATAGTTAATGAATTAAGCATTTTAAAGAAAATCTAAATATATTCATAAACAGGAGCAAATAGTATATATTTGTACTTACCCATTTTTTTACAATAGTAACTCTTTACGGTGACTTACTTAACTGATACACTTAGTATCAAATTCCCCCCAGATTAACCTTTTTTTGCTCATTTGACTATAAAACAAAAATGAACTTAGTTAACCACTCAGAACAGTGCATTGTAAATCATATCCAGGTAGTCCCTAAAGGTTTACACCTGATCTCCAAACAATAAAAATGCCTCACAATTAAGCAGGAAATTCCTTCATCTATGCTTAAGGTGATTATAAAAGTAATTACAACTTACTTTACAAAACACACATAGTAAATAAAAATATATAGAATGAATTTTTCCTCATTTCCTCATGAACTTATCTCAAAATCTGTGCTACTCAATTGATCAATCAAAAATATTCATCAAGCTATTACACTATTTTCTTCACTGGTCTAGAAAAGGTAAATGTAGTCAGTTCCCCAAATAATGAATCCTCACAGTAGAAGCTGATATTATAATAGAAACAGGTTTTATTGGTAAACTGTTTGGTTTACTAGCATGTTGAATATTAAGTATTAACTGACATTGAAAAATAGGAATGAGCACTTATGTGAACCTAAAGTTATTTGTAGTATATGGATTGGATAAAATAAGTTTTCAAAGTGCTTCTCAAATTTACATAAATTGAATATAAATTAGGAATCCATACAAGTCTAGAGCCTTTACCTTTGGGGATTGCTTTAGATGGAAAGTTTTGCCCAAAATTTAGTATGTTGAAATTTCAAGGTGATGGTATTTGGAGGCAGAACATCTAGGAGATGATCAGGTCATAAGGGTGGAGTACTGGCGAATGAAATTTGTGCCTTTATAACACAGGCCCCAGAGAGCTCTTTTGCCCCTTCTACCATGTGAGGACAGGGTGAAAAAATGTATGTCTATGATGTAGAAACTAAATTTGCTCATGCCTTGATCTTGGACTTCCCAGCCCACAGAACAAAGAGAAATAGATTTCTGTTCAAAACCACTCAGTCTACAATATTTTATTTTATCAAACCAAACAGATCAAGAGATGGTGCCTAAAGGATTTTTGCTAAACAGTTTTATGTCTAAACTTCAGGTTGAAAGATTTCACATTACCTTATGCTACATATAAAGGGTAAACTAAATTTGCTTCTATGGTACTTCTGTAGCTGACTAATCAATAACAAGTTTCATATGTTCTTGCTGGCTTTTTTGGTTAATATTTGATTGGTAAATGACTGTATGTGTGGTAGAAGTAATTGTGAGATTTTCTTTCATTGATAGGGAGATTAGTGGGTGTGACCTACCCCTTATCCTACTTTCATGAGTATTACAACCTACAAAAAGCCAGCAAAAGCCAACAAAATATCTAAGTGTTTTGAGATGCGGTTCCCAGAAAATTGGATATTATTTAGACAAGTTACATATCTGGAAACACCTTAAAGAATAATTTTTCACTTGTTTATAGTTAGTATTACCAACCAATTTTCTAGTGATATGATATGTACATGATTTTCATTAAAATACAATATTCTCGCTTAAAAATAATGTATAGGCTAATATTTTTTTTCTACATGATGAACAGAACCACAAGTTAGCCGTTTTCTCAGCTGGTATACTCCATGGTTAAAGACCAAATTTGGATAGAATTACTCAACTTTATTGAAAGTTGTTGTGGAATGAGTGTATGTATGACCACATGCACATACATACACTTGCAAATGTGAAAGGGTGAGTCAGCCTCTCAAAACAAAGTTCTCCCTCTTTTCAACTATGTTCAACTATAAAGTCCAACTTGTTCATTTTTATCTCTGCAGCACAATTTGATGGAAATGAATCATTCCATTCATTGTGTCATAATGAAAATTTCAAAGAGATTTGGCAATTTTGGAGTCACTCTTTATGTAAGTCCTAGTTTTACTTTATATGCATCCAACCCACTATCATTACTCATCAAACCAGAGGGTAAAGGAAAAAAGAGTAAATTTTTAAAGAGAAACTGAGAATAGATTTTGGAGAAAGTGAAAATAAGTACAACAGGTAAAATTTCCCAATATTTGATAGTTTGTTTTTAAAGGACAGTTATTATAACAGCAAAGAGGAATATATTATCTCGTTCACATTCACCAAATACACAGGCGTCTGCAAAGTTCATGCGCAGTTTAAAAGTTGTTTATTTAAAATTGCATATGAACTTTACAGACCAGAAACCTGTAAACTATGTGCCTGGTACTATATCTAGATAATAGAAAAGTCGAGAATATGCTGGATAGACTTGATCCCTGAGCTTTCACTTCTGCTGTATGATCTATGAGTGACATGGACAAATGGGAATAACAACAATAACAGCAAAAACAGATGGTATGACTGGTGAAATGCAGGTGTTGGGATACCATACCAGGGAACCCAATCTATCTTTTATGGGCAAAGAAAGGTGATTTAGAAAGAGGAACTTCTATGTTGAGTCACAAATGGCAGAAAACAGTTAGCGAGATAAGGTAGTATGATGGCCAGAGGAAGAAGAATTAGTCTAGAAAGAGAGTGATGAACTTGTGAATGTCCAGAGCAAAGACTAGGGTGCATTCTCAGGACTAAAATAAAGTCAGTATGACAGAAGTGTGAAGTGCAACGGGAGGAATGGAAAGAGATAACACCAAAGAGATAAGTATGTCCACAGCCTATTTAAGGCATTAACAATTATGATAAGGAGCTCCGCCTTTGTTCTAAGAGCAATGAAGGAACTACTTAAGATCAGAAGTACGTAGATAACATGGTCATATATTTATTTTAGAAACATCACTCTGAAGGGACATAGGAAATGGAATAGTATCTGAATAATAGCAATATACCACAGAATATACACATATGTCATTATATTGCTGTACTTCTGCATTTTTTCTAAGACAAACAGTAAGGTAATTTTCTGAAAGTTGTTTAATTCCATTGCTTTTTATTCCTTTTAGTTGAAGTATTTTATGATTTGATTATTTTTATCTTACAAATAAAATGCTATTCCAAGGTCAAGAAAATGGCTTTTTAACTAGTTGGTTAATATTTAATGTTAATTTTTACTGTTTACACTTCAGGTTATCGTATATATCAGTAATTTGAAGTTATTGGACCTCTCCCACTTAGAATGAAAACTTATGAGAATAAAATTCCAATCTAAGGATGAATAAAATATAATTTCTTTTGACTTCTTCAGAAACTGAGGTCTCAAGACCACCATTGGTAACTGATTCCAAACAGTGGCACATTTTTCCAAAAATGAATGAAATCTATTTCCTGTTCTACTTTAAGATATATTTATTGCTGTACTTTTGACGAACATAGAAAAAGAGATTGCCATCATAAAATTGGGTAAAATGCAATTAGGTAAAATTTTAACTGCATCTTAAATATTGACTGTTGGTTAATACAGTAGTTAAGAATAGTGGGAAACCACAAACAAAAAGGAATTTTGCTTACACATCCAATTCCCTACAAAAGGCTTCTTCTGGGTATTGCTAAGAAAGATCTGAGGCAGAGCTAGAGACTGGAGAAAGCCTCCACCAGAAGCATAGGTGTGCTGAAAGGGACTGGCTATCATAGGGTATGGGAAAATACACTGCCTGCTTCTTCAATCTTTTTAACATCCAAAGCAAGACCATCAAACTACTAGGGGACACACAACAGAAATCCCTTACTCTAGGGCCCTAGAAAGAGGTCAGTTGGAAGCAAAATCAATCTGCCACTAGGGATGACTTAGAACTCCTGGACTCATTCTCCATCTCCAGTGTACAGCAGGAAATCTGCTATCACTGGACAAGAATCAAAAAACTTTATCTCCCATAAAATCCATAAGGGTACAAAGCAGAGTTTGGATGCCATAGTGAGAAAGGACAGTAATAATAAGAAGATCCAGGATGAGGCTGGAACAGGATATCTGAGACCACTCACCGCAATATCAGACTACTCATCAAGAAGGTAAGAGTGTGAAGAAAAGTCCTGTCTATGGCAAAATATTCAGGAACTGCTGAAAGATGAGGATAAAATATGGTAAATAACAAAAATCCTTTTGCACAGTAGCACCCATGCTTGGCACACTTGACAGGAGGAATTTGAAGTCTTTGGTATACTAAGATCAACACTGCTGTCACAAATCCTGATTCTATTTCAACCACTGGTTAGATCTCCAACCCACGATTCAAACACTTGGCAGAACAACTGGTATGCACATTACCAGTTATAAATACTCTTGACCTTGGTTTCTATTGTCCTTTTGCTACTGAGATGAACAAATAATAAAAATATTTTGGGATACCCAAGAATAAAAAACAAAAAACACAATTCTTAATTGTAAAAGAAAGTGATCAATAGAACCCATCTCAGAGGACACATCATATATAGGACCTGTTAGACTGCGTTTTGAGAAAGACAGTGATTAGAATGTTACAGTTTTTTATGGAAAGGGAAGAAAACTTGCTTAGACAGATTTGGAATTACAACAGAGTGATAGAAAGTATGTAAAAAGTCGAACGCAAATGCTAGAAATAAAAAATATGTGACATCAGAAATTAAGAATTTCTATCGTAAATCATAAGACTAGTTAAAGCTGAACAAGGAATCACTGAATGGACTTGAGGAAATGAAAATAAATAACATATAACTTGAAACATAAAAGGAAACAAATCAATACAAAAAGAGAACAGAAGAGTCAAGAGATGGGTAATAATATCCAACTGTTGAATATCAGCATCAACAACAACAACAAAAAGAAAATAGAGAAATAAGAAATATATTTTTAAAAATGGTCAAAAATATTCCAAACTTAATAAATGGACACAAACCACAGACCTGAGAAGCCCATAGAACTACTATCTAGATAACTATAAAAACAAAAAATAGGCAGAAAAAGAAAAGAGATAAATGAAAGATAGATATAACATTAAAATGACCAGACTCAAAAATATAAAGAAAATCTTGCTTGAAGGTAGCCTAAAATATATATAGCAAAGAAAGCAAAAAAAAAAAAAAATTATCATCCAGAAGACAATGGAATATCATTTTTTAAATACTATACAAGGTCTTATGTTTTTTAACAACACAGATATGTTCTGGGAAGTGTGATCTTAGGTGATTTTGTCCTTGTGTAAATATCACAGTGTGTACTTACCCAAGCATAAAGGCTGTAGTCTACTACCCAGTTAGGATATGTGATGGAGCCTATGCTCTTAGGCTAGAAACCCCTACAGCCTATCAGGTGATTGCAACACAATGGTAAATATCTGCATATCTAAACATAAAAAAGTTATAATCAAAATACCTGTAAGAAATAAATACCACAGGTGATTGCAACACAATGGTAAATATCTGCATATCTAACATAAAAAGGTATAATCAAAATACCATATAAGAAATAAAAATGGTGTAGCTCTATACCATGAATGGAGATTGCAAGAGTAAAATTTCTTTGAGCCAATGTCTGAGTGGTGAGTAAATGTAAAAGCCTACATACAATATACTATTGTAAATTTTGTAAACACTGTACACTTAGGCTATGCTAAATTTATAAAAAAAATTTTTATTCCTTTAATGACAAATTAACCTTACCTTATTGTAACTGTACTTCATAAACATTTTAAATTTTTAACTTTGTAAACCTTTTGTATTAACAGTTAGCTTTAAAATATAAACACATTGTACTTCAGTATAAAAATATTTTTTCTTTATATCTTTATTTTATTTCATTTTTTAATTTAATTATTATTTTTGAGACAGAGTCTCACCTTGACACTCTTGGTAGAGTGCCATGGTGTCATAGCTCATAGCAACCTCAAACTCTTGGGCTCAAGCAATTTTCTTACCTCACCCTCCCAAGTGGTTAAGACTATAGCCACCTGCCACAATGTCTAGCTATTAGAGACAGAGTCTAACTATTGCTAAAGCTGGTCTGGAACTCCTAAGTTCAGGTAATCTACCCACCTCAGACTCCCAGAGTTCTAGGATTACAGGCATGAGTCACCTCACCTGGCTATACCTTTATTTTATAAGTATCTTTCTATTTAAATTTTTTTATTTTTTTTTTAATTTTTATATTACTGGCAACATGGTAATTTGGTTTTCATCTCCATTGCAATCTATGGGATTTATACTCATTATTCTACACCCAGTAATAATATATTTCAAAAATAAATGTATAAATGAAAAACAAAGACTTTCTCAGATATTAAATTGAGCCTAGGGAATATATTGCCAGTCCCTTTACAGTATAAGAAATACTTAAGAAGTCATGCAAAGATAAGAATGTAGGTGGGGTAAGGTGGCTCACATCTGTAATCCTAGCACTCTGGGGGGCCAAGGTGGAAAGATATCTTGAGTTAAGGAGTTCCAACCAGCCTGAGCATGATTGAGACCCATCTCTACTAAAAATAGAAAAATTAGCTATGCTTTATGGAGGGCACCTATAGTCCCAGCTACTTGGGAGGCTGGGCAAGAAGATCACTTGAACCCAGGAATTTGAAGTTGCTGTGAGCTAGGCTGATGCCATGGCGCTGTGGCCTGGACAACAGAGTAAGACTCTGTCTCAGAAAACAAAGAAAGAAAGAGAGAGAGAGAAAAAAAATATTTGCACACTATTCATCTAACAAGGGACCAATATCTAGAATATACAAGGAAGACAAATAACTCTATAAGAGGAAAAAGATCATCTCATTTAAAAGTGGGCAAAATACACGAATAGACATTTCTCAGAAGACAACATATAAGTAGCAACAGATACATGAAAAAATGGTCAACATCAATGCTTAACAAAGTCATACATTACCACATATGTATGACTTTAAATAATAGCAATTTTGTTTTTAACAAAATCTCCACCCCCCCTTGGGGGATTGCAAGGCTGAAGTCAAAGTGTCGGCAGAGCCACACTCTTCAGGGAATTTTCCTTCCCTGCCCCTCGATGTCCGAGGGTTGCTAGATATCGTCAGTGTTCTTTGGCTTCTGTATGCATTACTCTAATCTTAACCCACATCTTCACATAGGTTCTCCCCTGTGTATCTGTGTCCAAATTCCCATCTACTTATAAGAAACTTTCTCACTGGATTAGGGCCTACCCCAATTCAATATAATCTCACCTTAACTTGATCACATCTTTAAAGACCGTGTTTCGATATAAGGAGATGTTCATAGACAGGTCTACGTATGAGTTATCAATGTATCTTTTGTAGGGAGCATAGTTTAACCCCAAATAAACAGCCTCTGGCCCCAACCTCAAATATCTCTGTGGTTCTCACATGCAAAATACATTCAACCTATCCCAACATCATCCAAAACAGTTCAGTATCAACACTAAGTCCAAAATAACATGTAAATATAATAAATTCATAAAGTAGTAAATTCCCTAATCTAACACTGAAGTCAAATATAGGAGGGACTTTGTATGCAGTCCATATTGGGACAAAATTCTAAAACCCAGAAAAATGTTGTCTACTTCAAAAATGCAGTGATGGGACCAACATAAAACAGACATTCTCATTCAAAAGGGGAGGAATTGAAAGGAAATAAAAAAACTCAAAACTGAAATCCATAAAATCACATTCTATTAGATGTCAAGGCCTGAGAACAACCCCTCATCTTATCCATGACCCAAACAGGAAGGTGGGCCCACCCTTTCATCCTGTGAGGTTGAGTCCCACCCACTCAGCCATAAGGCCATAATGGCCATGGTCCTATCAACATACCTGTCGGATCAGAAACTGGAAAGAGAGAAATAAGCAGTAACTGATTATGGGTACTAGGTTTCTTTTTGGAGGGATGAAATTTTCCTCAATTAGATAATGGTAATGGTTATATAATCTTGCGAATTGAATTGTAACACCTTAAATTGTGACTTTCACAGTATGAGAATTACATCTCAAATAAAAAAAGAGCTGGCAATCTCACACTGGCTTTTTTAAAGACTGACTTTAAAACTACTATTAATTAAAACAGTGTGATATTTGTGTAACAATAAACAAACAAAGCAACAAAACAGAATAGCATTTCTAGAAAATGCTAACAAGTTTAATGAAAAAATATAACAATTTTAAGAAACATACTGGAACATTTGAATATCCATAATCAAAAATAGAAAATAAACAGATGATAAATAATAAATGTACCTTACTCTTATACCCCACTATATAAAAATTAATCAAAATTGATTCAACATCACAATGTACATATGCTAAAGTTACAAAAATTCTGGTAAAAAAAATACAAAAAGGTCTTTAGACAGAATACAAAAAACATGAACTATATAAAAAATTTATGATAATTTTATTTCATCAAAATTAAAATCTCCTTTTTAATGATATTGTAAAAGAAATAAAAAAGTCAGCAAGTCAGAAATGTATTCACTAAAGAAATATGTGATAAATGAGTTGATACAGAATATAAAAAGAACTGTTATGATTCAATAAAGCAAACAGCACAATAAAAAAATAAATAGAAGTTTCATAGACATTTCACAAAAGAAGAAATATAATTGATGAACAAGCACAAAAACAATATCCAATATTATTAGTCATGGGGGGAATTTAAATTAAAGCTACAATAAAACACGAGGACACACACATCTACTACAATCCCTAAAATTGATAATAATAAAAAAAAATACATAAAAGACACATAAAATCCAAATTGTTGGTGAGGATGAAAACAATTAGTACATTCATGTCTTGTTAGTGAGTATACCAAATAGTGAAACAATTCTGAAAACCACTGTGATTGTTTTTTATAGAATTAATTGTATGCTTTCCATAGGAGTGACAGATCTGACTCAATAGGATTTAAAAGAAAATTCACACAAATGTTTGCAAAGCTTGCCTGAGAATAGCCAGAAAACTGGAAATAATGTTAAAGTCCAGTGATGAATGAATGAACAAATTGTGATATATCTCTACAATGAAATATAACTTGGCAATGAACAGCAAGGATCTATGGATTCATACAACTATATAGATGAATCTCAAGAGTATTATGCTTGCTGAAGGAAGCCAGGCCAATGGCTATATCCATGTGATTTTTGTCTTCACAATATTCTTACAAAGGCAAAATCGTAGAACAGAAGACAAATCTGGGATTACCAGATGAGTTATGGGGAGGGCTAACCATCTACTGGATCAGGGGACCATTTTGGAGGGACAGAAATATTCTGTGTCTTCCCTGTGCTGGGGAATATCTAAAATGAGTTAATTTTATTGTACTTACAGTGCATGTCAGTAAAGTTGTTTTAGGTTGAATTGTGTTCTTCTAAAATTTATAAGTTGAAGTCTTCTCACCCAAAACTGCAGGTGTGAAGTTTTACTCTTGAAGATAGGGTTTTTGCACAGGTAATCAAGATAAAATGAAGTATACAGGATGGGCCCTAATCTAAATGACTGGTGTCTTTATAATAAAAGGAAATTTGTGCACAAAGACATACATAAAAAGATGATGTGAAAAGATATGGACGAAGACAAGATGGCCACCTCCAGGCCAAGGAGAGATGCCAGGGGCAGATTCTTTTCTCAAAGACCCCAGAAAGACCACCTTAACCTACACATTTATTTTGAACTTGTTTCTTCCAGACTGTGAGACAATAAATTTCTGTTATTTACATCACTCTCAGTGTGTGGTACTTCATTACAGCAGCCCTAGCAAACAAATATACCTTACTTTTAGAACGTATATGTTTACATTTTTGTTCCCACACGAATATTAATTATTAATCCAAAAATTAAAATAGACTGGGTGTGGTGGTGCATACCTGTAATCCCAGCACTTTGGGAGGCTGAGGCACAAGAATTTATTGAGATCAGGAATTTATGACCAGCCTGGGTAAACACAGAGAGACCTCCTCTCTATTAAAAAAAAAAAAAAGAAAGAAAGAAAAAAGAAAAGTTATCTGGGCAAAGTGGTATGTACCTGTAGTCCTAGCTACTTGAGAGGCTGAAATAAGAGGATTTCTTGAGACCTGAAGTTTGAGGTTGCAGTGAGCTGGGATGACACTAATTCTCTCATGCCTGGGCAACAAAGTGAGATCCTTTCTTCAAAAAAAAAAAAGAAAAGAAAAGAAAGGGTGGTGCCTGTGGCTCAGTGAGTAGGGTGTCAGCCCCATATATACCAAGGGTGGTGAGTTCAAACCCAGCCCTGGCCAAACCGCAACAACAAAAAATTAAAAAAAAAAAAAAAAAAAAAAAGTAAAATAATGACCATCACAATATGGTCACTCCAATGATGGCACAGAACTTAAATGCTGAAGTATTTGTATAAATAGATAAGGAAAGAAAAGCTATTTTATTAATTAACTTTATATCTATTTTATAAGTTTTAATATATTGGACAGATTTATCTCTGTAGCATCATAAAAATTTCCTTTAGAAAAATGTTCTCCAGGTGTATCTTAGCTATTTTGTCCAAATCTTTGCATTTATGCATCACTCAGATTACTAAGTATTGCTTTGTTATTGTTTTGAATCTATTATGCAAGTATCCAGAGGTGTCCCATTTTATATCCTTTTAATTAAGGACCTACCACATGCTAATAGCCCACAGATATGGCCACGCCCTCTTAAAAGAGGCATATAATCTATTAAAAGAGGCTCTGAATCTATTATGCAAGCATCCAGAGGTGTCTCATTTTATATCCTTGTATTCAAGAGATCAGCTCTACCACATGCTTAATATCCCATAAGCATGGGCCACACCCTCTTAAAAGAGATCAAATGCATTGGAAGAAGATTGTGGCAGCAAGAGTCATGCTTTATTTTCCACACAAAAAAGTGCAAGTTCGACTATTTAGAAAACCATTTTCCTACAGAAAAGAAGGGTCTCATCAAACCAACTGTGCATACAGACTTAAATTAGACTAAGGCATGCTGCATTTTTCACTTGACCATCAGCTGTTGTACTTGGCAGTGACTCTCAGAAAGAATGTTGATTACTTGATGAAGTGAAATATATGTTTGCACAAATATGGAAGTCAAAACTCACTGTAATTAAAAACGCATTAAATCATATCCTGGTCTTGGTATAGCTATACACGTATCAAACCTGTTAGGACGTATTCAGAAAAAAAAAAAAAAAGTTTCTAACTCTCAAAACTGACAAGTTCAAACACATCAGTCATGAATCTTCATCCTAGAGGCAGGCCCAGGGGAGGAGGTCGGTGAATAGCTGAGCATAATTATCCATCAACATATCAACCTTTAAATGAATTTCTGTAGGCATGTTAAAGAAGTTTGTTGCGTGTCCAGTGCTTATAATCATTTTAATTGCACTAGAGGGCTTTTTTTTAAAACCAATGTAACCTTATTTAATGCAATTTTTTACATCGCTGCTGCCCTCTGTAATTTCCTTAATGAACGGATATTTAATTATATTCTTCCTTTATCAATTTTATATTGAGTACATCTGGAGGTCATGTGCTAGAACATTTAATGCTTAATTTCATTTTTGCCAGTATATTAAAATAAATAATTTAAATAAAACTGATTTTTATATATTCCAATATAACTTCATAAATAAAACTTGTATGGCTTAGTGGACTGGTAATGCAATATACAGTTTCCTACTTTTAGGTCACAAGTTCAGAACTAACTTCATACTATAAATCACGAAAAAGCTGTGGAAATTAAACTTCATGGTGTAAGTTAAGGTCATTTTGTTTGCATGTGTCTGCTAACAGAATTATACAAAGTAGGAAGAAATGCAAATTTTTCCAAGGTGTAGAAAAATTTCTTGAAAAGTAGTACTATAATCTGAAATGCCAGGAGAGAGAGGGCGAGGGGAAGAGCAGGAGAGAGGAAGGCAGAGAGAGAAGAGGCATTTATAAAGGAGAACAATTCACATCTGTTTCCACATAAAATTAATCATGTGTGGGTAAACTTGCACACATTTACAATTGTGGATAATATAGAAATAAAATGAGAATAAAAATCCTTTTGCTATTTATTTTAATATATCCCTCCCAAGCTTATTTAACATGCCGTCTGTTGGATTGTTTCAACACACACCAAATGTGCTTTCTTAAAATTGTTTGCAACCCCCAGATGCCACCCCTACTTTTCCGCATTATGCGTTTATTGTGGTGACCAGAGAACCCAGGAACTTTATCTGTATGAAAATTGAGAGATCAATCGAAAGGCGCGCATTCTCCTTGCTTTCATTTTCAGGAACACCTGCAGGTGAATTTTCCTTGGTTACCTTTGGAATGGATGCTCACCTGCAGCCACAGGAGGCCTCTATGTGTCTTATCTTTATGGAGTTCATCCTCTAGCCAAATTAGAAAAGGGTTCAAATTCAAATCCTGGGCTTGCCAATGTCAGCCATCCAGACACCACCACAAGTTAGATTCTCAGATGCAGGTTTATCACTGGAGGGGCATAGAAAATGGTTGAGTGCTAATGTAGTTGCTACATGACAAAGTGAAATAGTGAAAATAATCCTATCAAATGTGGGAAGAAGAAAAGCTTCCAGGAGACAATGTAGTGGGCTGGAATCAATATTAATACCTGGGAATGACAGCAGCGGACGAGCTACTCTAGTGTGCAACAATTAAGGGTGACAGGGCTCAGTTTGAACAATGTGTTGCCCTGGTCATAAAGCCAAGAGGGAGCTCTGCAAACAGTTAGCAACTCTGTCTCCAGTAACTGCTGTCATTATTGACTGAGTGGTCAGGAGGTTTAATTGGTGACCTAAGAATCACTAATTGGGCATTAATCTTTCAATCAGTCATCTTTGCTGATAGAAATGACTCTTTGGTAAGTTTCATTTTTTTTCTTTCCTCATAGTACCAGGGAAGATTTGACTTTTACAATGGAAGACAAGCCAACATCAGTAGTTGATCTGCCTTTCCAGAGGACAAAGCCACTGATTCCACAATTAGAAAGATGGCTTAAAATGTCAAGATCCCTGGTAAAGAACCACCTTTCCTTAAATTGACAGTGAGGCATGAACAAGTGAGTCTGAAGCCTTTGCTGAGAGCAGATTTAATTGGCAAGGGTCAGGGAATTTCACAATGATATAGAGTTCCTTAAGGATGCAAAAAAAAAAAAAAAAGTACTCTGGAGAGGAGGAAAAACCTGCTTAAAGTAGGTCTGGTGATGTCAGTGTCAATCTTCTCCTTCACAATCTTGCCTGGGGCTAGTTCTGCCAAGACTAAAGAGATAATGACATCTGTGTGGCATATTTGTACTACTGTAGCATTTTATTTTACACCTTGGTAAAAATAAAGAAATTTTTGGCTTCTTTGTTAAGAAAAAAATGATAGAGAAACGAAATCATGTTTGTTCTAAAATACGCATCACTCTATGCATTCAGTAAATGCAAATTAACTGAACAATCCATTCTGAACTTTAAAACTAATTCTCCAATGTAGAAAAACAAATTTGGTTTCTGATCTAAAAGCTGGAGTTCTAATAGTCCTTAAATGGAATTGGCTTGGCATCTGTGGCTCAATCGGCTAAGGCGCCAGCCACGTACACCTAAGGTGGCGGGTTCGAATCCCCAGCCCGGGCCGCCAAACAACGACGGCTGCAACCAAAAAATAGCCAGGCATTGTGGCGGGCGCCTGTGGTCCCAGCTACTCGGGAGGCTGAGGCAGGAGACTCTATTGAGCCCAGGAGTTGGAGGTTGCTGTGAGCTGTGATGCCACAGCACTCTACCCAGGGTGACAGCTGGAGGCTCTGCCTCAAAAAAAAAAAAAAAAAAGGACTAAAATATTCTTGTTCTTAACAGGGATCTCTAGGGTTTAATACATACATGTATTTGGTTGAAAATAGTCTTGCAATACCTGTGTTTTGGAGAGGGTGTGTTTGTTTTATAGGCATCTACATTTTTCTCATGAAAAAGTACTTTGAAACCATTACTTTGTATTGTCAACTGCATCATGTGTGAACTGTCTCTGGAATGCTTGAAAATGCACTAAAATAAAATGTTCTAATCTGGACAAAATGACTGTCTTGAAACCAACTCCAGCTCTAAAATATTATACATGTGGTTGGTAAACATGATTATTAATATCATCATATTTTCCGCATTGAACTGAATCAGCTACAAAGATCTTAATAGACTCAATCTTGGAAGCTCGAGCAGATTCCAGTTTGATGTGTCATGTTACTTAGCAGATATTTTTTAATACCACCTATGCTTAAAATACCAGTCTTCTATCATCAAATATTGATTTTCATTATTTATTTGAACTGATAATTCCAATTAATTACTCTTTCACTTGTAACAAATTCACGGATTTGAAACTTGTCAGCAGATTTTTTTTTTTTTCAGAATTTTGTGCCTTTGGTGATCTAGTCTCTTGAGTCATTCAGAAAAGCTTTACTGTGAGTTTGTTGCCAAGATCCGTCCGTGGTAAGGCACACTGTTGTAGTTTATTTATTTTGACTACTGCAGTATGTGCCAAGGAGGGAATAACACATAGTTTATTCCTCCCCTTTGCCACAGTGGATATTCAGATGATTTCCAGGTTTCTGTGGCTGTGATATTCTCACACAGTTTCTGAAAGGACACGTGCAAGAGTTTCTCTTGGACACGTACCTCACAGTAGAATTCTGGGATCTAGAGCTTATGAAGGTTCAACTTTGGAAGGAAATACCATTGTCAATTTTCTTCTCAGGTGGTTATATCCCCACTTTCCCAAAACTTATCAAGTCACTAATAATTAAACCTATTTTTCTTTTCATTTATAGGCACTACATTTAACCAAATAGCCTCAAAATTGTTTGATTGGAAAGACTAAGATACTGTAACACCTCTGACGATGCAAGTTTTTCAATAAAATATTTCTATTTCTTTTCATGTGCCTCAAACTTTTCATTTGTCTTGACAAATTTGTCAGCTGATTTAGCTGTTTTTTGAGACTTGCCTGATGTCGTAACTTCAGAATTAGTGCTTGTTCTTATTACAATCCCAATTAGTCAAATCGGACATTTTGTATGAGAAAAAGTTTCACTTTACTTTTTTAATTCAAAGGTACTTGTCATGATGCACTTGAGGGAAATAGAAAAAAATAAAGAAAGGGAGAAGTAAATTCCAGAATGTATCTAGTAAAATAAATTATTAAAAATAGTTAAATAGACTGGATACAGTGGTTTATACTTTTAATCCCAATACTTTGGAGAGCTGAAGCAGGGGGATTGTATCAGCCCAGGAGTTCAAGACCAGCCTGGGCAACAAAGTAAAATTTAACTCCCCTACCACCTTCAAACAAAAGGTTAGCTGGAGGTGGTGTTGTATATGTGTAGTCCTAGCTACTCACGAGGGCAGCTAAGACAGAAGGGTCCCTTGAAGCCAGGAGTTCAAGGTTGTGGTGAGCTGTGATCAGGCTACTGCACTTGGCATAGGTGACAGAATGAGGCCCTGTCTCAAATTAATTAATTAATTAATTAAATGATGTGAATTGAACATAATAATTTAAGTTAGGTAAATTTTAAGCCACATTTCCTTAATTATAATAGTTTAATATAATGGGAAGCAAAAATTGTAGATTAAGAATAAAAGAGTATGATAAATACATTATAGTCTTTCTGAAAAATGTTCATGCACATGTTCAACTCTGACATTCAACTTCTGAGAAAAATTAAATAAGAATAACCTTATTTTAATTAGAAATAATGATCCAAATTCTTTGTATATTTCCTGGAAGAAATGGGGTAAGCTGATGTAAAATAACTAATCCAATATTTATCATTAAATTTTTATTTGCTAATAGGAATTAAAATATATGTTAACACATAATAATTAAAGTGAAGTAAAGTGATGATTTCCTGTAATGAATAAATATTTCAATATGGCGCCTGATAAAATAAGACTTACCTACAATATTGAATGAGGCATAGCACATCTAAAATAAAAAATTTTCATCTGTAACTTTTGCCCTTCATAATGTGAACAATGGCCTAAATAGCCCTGTAATTACTTTTAAAATGTTAGAGTAGGAAATCTGTATTCCACTGAGTGTTTGTAGGTTCTGTTTTTTCTTCTAATGATGCGTTTTAGAGACAAGGATTGAAAATATATTTAAAAATTGCTTACATTAAATATTAGTATGAAAACCATTTTTAAAAGTTTATTATTTCTTACTAAGGCTAACTGTTTTACTCCAAATATATATTTTCTCAAGAGTAATATATTCTTTGAAAATTGTAGGAATCTAGCAGAGATGAGGCCATTAATTGAAAATTGCCATAAATCTCATCACTAATAATTTACTGTATATCTAATTTAAGAACATCATTGAAGGACAGTATATAACATCTTTTACTCTCTGCTTCTCTCTTAACAAAAATATGTATAAAGCATGGAAAAACAAAAAATGTCCATAGTGGGATTAAGGGATCTTAGTAAAGTATCCAATATAATAATAATAATTAGAAATGTCTGAGGAGATAAATAAGTGGAAATTTTCTTTTTACTTTCTCTGTCTTTTTTTTCATAAATGGATATTAAGAAAAGAGATTTAAGAAAGACAAACTAATAATCAATGTCATGCTAAGAAAGAGTAACAATAATAAGTGAGGAGCTGTACATTAATTCCATTAAACTGTCTGCAAGTTAAAGCTACTTAGAAGGCTAAGGCAGAAGGATCATTTGAGCTCAGGAGTTGGGTTCCAGCCTGGGAAAAATAGGAAGTCACTGTCTTAAAAAAAGCAACTTTAAAAATTCTTCTAGACATTGGTCTAGGTAAAGAATTTCTGAAGAACACCCCAATGACAATCACAAGAACAACAGAAATGAATGAATGGAGCTAGATTAAATTTAAAAACTTCTGCACAGCCAAAGAAATAATAAACAGAGAAAATGGTCTATAGAATGGAAGAAAGTGTTAGCAAGTTAAATGTCCAATAATGGGCTAATAACCAGAATCTACAAAGAACTCAAGCAAATCAGCATGAAAAAATTAAACAACCTCATCAAAAAGTGGGCAAAAGACATGAACAGAAGTTTTTTGAAAGGAGATAGACAAATGGCCAAGAAACATGAAAAATTTCAACATCACTAATCCTCAGGGAAATGCAAATTAAAACCACAATGAGTTATCAACTTACCCTGTTACTATGGCTTTTTACTAAAAAATCAAAAAATAATAGATGCTAGTGTGGATGCAGATTGAAAGAAAAGATTCTCCACTCTTGAGAAGCTAATGCTGTACTAACTGCAAATTAGTATAACCTCTATGGAAAACAACATAGCGACACCTCAAATCTAAAAGTAGGTTTACCATTCAATCCAGCAATCCCACTATTAGGTATTTATCCAAAGGAAAAGAAGTCATTTTATCAAAAACACACCTGCACTTGAATGTTTATTGTAGCACAATTCTGAAGTGCAAAGATGTGGAATCTACCAAAGTGTCTTTCAATTTGTGAATGTATAAAGAAAATGCAGTATATATAATATATACCATATATACTAATCAGCCATAAAAAGGAATGAAATAATGTCTTTTGCATGGAACTCAAGACCATCTTGAGAATATGAAAAATGAAAAAACAAATACCATATGTTCTCTCTATTAAATTGGAGCAAACTGAAGAACACACAGGTGCTTAGAGGGAAATAAATCTTAAAGGAAATGATGCAGGGGGGAAAGAGGGATGAGGGGATGGGCAAAAACCCATTTTAGGGGTATAATAATCAGATCTGGGTGATGGGCACACTTATAAAACCATGACTCAAGCATTATAAAAGTGATCTTTGTAAACAAACATATTTGTACTCCCTTAATACCTTGAAATTAAAAATGAAAAAAAAATTAAAAATAAACTGTATGCACTCATGTTCTTAGAAAAATCTCAATTTGAAAACCACTGTCTATGACACCACTAGAGGGAAAGATCATCTATCTTCTTCCTTTCAAAACTGAAATAAATATTCAATAATTCCAGTCCAGCCTGAATCAAGGTTTTATAGAAACCTTAAAAAGACAGGTGCTGGAAAACCAAATGAAATCAACTGGATTGAAGGTAGTTTCTGCAGTGATTCAGGTTAATTCTGCCCAGGGTGACTTCATTCTCTGGTTTGGTTTCCCTAGCAAAGTCTGTTACACCTATTGTATCAGCATCCTGGCAGACTTTCTTTCCTTTTCTTCTTTTTGTTTCAGGAAGAACTGTCTAAATTTAGATAATAAATTTTCCAATCACCCTGCTCCCACCCCAGGTCTGTACAGTTTATGTGACTTTTTGATAAAGTTTGCTTCAAGGTTGATCAATATGTAGAAAAGCCCAGAGACTCATAGTTCTAATATAATGAGAGGATATTCTCACCCCTACTGCCCAAATCCTAGAGGCTGAAGTAGTAGGCTTTTGTAATTTTAGTTTTATCACCAGGTCTACGATAATGAGCTCTCAAATTGACCAACCTGGGAGTATTTTGCAATGTGGAAGGAGGAGGGGAAACTAGATATCAGATTTGCAAAATTAAAGCTGGTCATTAGCTTCATGAAAAGATGAGCTGTCTGTCAGTTCTTACACTGATGTTTCTTAAGGGAATAAGATTGAGTGAAACGTCTGAGCTTTTTATTTCTCAGTTTAGCATAAAGTACATGAATGAATAGCATTCATTTTCATTCAACACTGATTCTGCAGTCATTTACTGAGTATTTAAGGTACTCCAATGCCTGTCTTCAAGGACTTTAAAGTTAAGTAAGGCAGACAGACAAGAAAAGAATGCAACATAAGGTGGTAGGTGATGCAAAAACAGAAAGTAGGGAAACAAAGGAAAACTTCTAGCATGTCAAAATATATTAGGAAACCCTTTTGATCCTTCCTGACTTTAGAGGAGTAAATGGAACTCTATTTTTGGTTCATGAATGGACTTCCTCAATTCTAACAACGTGAATCCATGAGTTACCCCTCCCTGACAAATGTTTGAATCTTAAAGCGAAATGTAAGTGGCATCTATTTTTGAACTTTTATAAACTATTTGTGGAGGAAGGTTTTGCTCCTTGATGCAAAGCCATGGGCAACTGCAATTCACCATAACTGCTCTCCTGCTGCCTGAATTCTTTGAATAAGGCATTGTGTGAAATTCCGACCTCATTAAATCTGCTGTTGAGCTGCTCTCTGTGTAGCCACTGCAAATCTGCTCTGGGTCAACCCTCCTGCTTGTGAAACCATTTAAGGCAAACAAGATGCCTGAAGCATGAGGTGTAACATAATACCGGAGTCAGACAGCCACATTCCTTACTACTTAAGTAAATTTCTACATTTTTTTTTGCTGCTCAAACTAAATTCTTTTTCCATTTTTATTTGGTAGAATCATTCAGACAAAATGTTGTTTCCTCCAAATATTAAATGCCATTGAAGAGTCATACATTAATAGTTAAAAAGAAAAAGAAAACTTATTTTATTTCATTATAGTCTACAAAGGGATAAAAATCAGAGCTTAGAAGATCCCCTCTAGTTAAGTGGACTACTTTAACTCTAAAAGAGAAATTGCCTGATGACACTGCTGGGATAAATTAAACAAAATATTTTCTATTCTTCACTACCATTGCAGAGCAGAAGAATTACCCCTGCATAATTTTGCTGTGCTCTAAAACCTAACAACCTACAAAGTTATTATGTCTGTGTGGCTCTGTGTGCATGCTTGTGTTAGGTAGATGGGAAAATGTCTCCTAGAATTGAGACCCTACTTTCATTTCACACGGTTTGACAGTTATTATATGGCAGCAATCACCGTTTGTCCCCCTACCTTGGTGACAGTCTCAAATCAATCAGTGACCTAGATGGAAAAGATTTTATAGCCCATTACCCAAGCCTTCAGTCATCCTACTTGTATTGTGACTAAACTGGTTTTCAACTCTAAAAATAGACTCTGTGCTGAAGGTATGAGATTTTCCAAGCAGAGACAACAATGTGGTCATTTTGGAGTAGACCTACAGATTTTCACAAGGATTTGTGACATATTTTTATAACTTCTGTTATTCACAGCAGAAACCCTTCTTACTACTCAATGTGGACGCAAATAATGAATTCTTAGAAAAGACTTTTTGTGAGTTCCTTAAAGTATGTGAGTTTTTATGAAAGCCAGCATTATCAACTTCTCAGATGGTTTAATACCATAACTGGAATAAAGGTCATGGTTATTTTTGGCTTATGTATATTGTCATATTAAAGCCACTACAAATTAGAATGTATCAAATGATAAAAGAAGTGAGTAAATTCAATATGTCCACGCACACATACCTTATAACATGTCATTATAAAATGACATTAATATATGTTTTAATATGTGAAACGAGAGAGAGGTGATTAGGAAAATTAATACAAATGAAAAAATATTTAATTTCATGCTGACTCAGTCTGAGGAATATATTTCACACATTTTTATTCTTAATACGTTCTTAGCTACTTTGTATTCTCTATTTTTATACTGGTGAAATACAAATTTCAGAAAATTTGAAATGATGAGATTCAAAGATGCGATTCCACCTTCTAGAACAAAATAGAAAATATCTTTGCATACAGAGAAAGACAGATAAAAAATGATCTCACAAGTGGAATCTTAAAAAGTCAAATTCATAGAAAATTAGTTTGAAAGTAAATAGAAAATTAAGTATATGTTACATAAGGAAAACTTGAATAAACCTGGATTAGGTTTTTTGAGTGATCAAGATATCTCCAAGAAACTTAGAATTCATGAGTTGCTATAAATATTAATGAACTGGATGTAATCACAGAGGAAGGATAAGATGCAATACCAATACCAATATGTATAGATAGAGATTATTGAGAAGACATTCTGGAAATGCTGTTTTCTAGGAAATACTGAATGAGATTTAGATGGCATAGTTTTAATTCTATAATGATGTTTTTCTATAGTTGTATGTATGGATTAAGAAGTTATAAGGTATTGCATTATCCTTCTTTTTGAAATTTTATGAAAATCTAAAAATTAGCTTGCCAGTATTTCGTGTAAATAACAAAGAGAAGAAATTTGGATGATTTTCACTAATTTCTTTTACAATTAAAACCAGATAGGTTAAGCATACACACAGAAATATTATTCAACAAACATTCTTTTCTATCTGAGCTATCTATTCTGTCCCAGGTACTTGAAATAATAGGTCATTAAAACTCTGTCATTGTCTGCCAGGAGCTCAATAATTTAGTTCAGGATTCTTAAAAGAAAATCATTAATCATCACACAAATGAGTCAGTGAACAACCAAGTAGCACTGGATACAATGGTTACAAAGAAGACAAAGGGATCAACTCTCCAGAGCAGAGACAGAAAAAAACATCTAACGGAGGTTCCTGAGAAAATGAAATTAGAAACACTTCAGAAAAGGTCACATGAAGATGTCAAGACTGGTAATTTAGAGAGGGATGAAAGGTAGGAAGTTATTATATCCTGTTTTTCTATCCACTGTTAATCCCATACTTATCAGCCATCAACTTTATAATGCCTGGGGTGACAAGATTCAAAGGTGCAATTCCAATCTAGAACATAATAGAAAATATCTTTACATACAGAAAGACAGAGAGTAAATGACCTCACTTACATGTGGAATCTAAAAGAGTCAAATTAGAAACGGAGGCTAGAATAGTGCTTCCCAGGGGAGCAAAGGTGGAGGAGAATGGGGAGGGATTGGTCAAAGAATACAAACTTTCACTTACGCGATGCATCAATTTCGGAGCCCTAATGTATGGCACACATGGGGACTAGAATTAATGATAACAGGCTGTATACTTGAAATTTGCTAAGACAGTAGATCTCCAGATCACAAGAAAAAGACAGATAACTATATAGGAAGGTGATTGATATGTTAATTAACCTGACTATAATCATTTCACATTGTACAGATACATCAAAATATCCCGTTGTACAACTTTAATCCATACAACTTTGGTTTGTCAATCATACCTCCATAAACTGAAAAAATAAAATAAAATATAATAAGTGACAGATAATAGGTATTTTATAAAACTTGCTAAGTATGATCCATTGTTAATAGTTATACTTCACTTCTAGAAAGATGACATTAAGAAATCTAATTGAAAAGTTGATAGATTAATGGGTGATAAATTCACTAGTAGCTAAATAGACAGAAACCTGGGCAGATAGCTCATGTTGCAGCTCCAAGTTCAAAAGTTTTAAGCAGCCTCTGAAGGGTTCACATAAAAGCCACAGAGACCACATTTTATTAACAAAGAGAACTAATAAAGGGCTTGGCTTTAGTTTGAAGGTTCTCTTGCCATTGAGTAATTTTCCTATGCCATATACTTAGCTCTTGTTATGACCTAATTATGCACAATTCTTTTAGAATAGGATCATTACCATCGCACTTAGGACAAGTTAGGCAACCACTTAAATATGTTCACCAAAGACATGTATGTGGCTAAGCAGGGACAAGACGTCTGCATCCAATTTGATAACCACAAAAGAAATGTCAGAATGAAATATTTTTGAAAACAGTGTTTTGGATTACCCTAGATTGAACCAAAATTGATAGAAACATTACATTTTTCAGATATTTAAAGAAAAACAAATAGTCAACTTTTAAGGCCTGAAGCCCAGAAATTATATGGTTTAATATGATACAGGGAATCATACAAGGGAAAACAACAGTTTTATTGGATTCTTAGCCTCATCAAACATACCTCAGGAAGAGGAGAGCACTATAGGGAACAAATAGCCTCCCCTACACGGGGCTGTAGACTGTTTGTGCACTCAGTGCTGAAAGAATCACACTGTCACACTGTGACACTTCACACCACATTTGAAAAACAGCCACGTGTCCACTGGGTAATAACATGTGGATGGTCTAGTCTGGCATCTTGGCTAGTTATTTGATAGTATGAGTAGGTCATTATGTCAGGTAAATAAGCTGAATGAACAGGAAACGTACTCAACAACTATAGTGTATAGAACTTCAAGCCAAGTCAGCCATTTCACGAGTGTATACATCTGGACATTAGAGGGCCTTCTGTGAAAAATCACAGGCCAGCCAGTGATTCTGTTGATTGCTAAGGATTAATGAATGAATGAATAGTGCTTTTATTATTTAATTTTACAGACAGAATTCCCATATAAAATAAAGTGTCTAACCCATCGTTCAGTAACATTAAGTTTTACCAAAGCAAAGCCACTGGTACTTATAAAAGTAAAAATAAAAATAAACATATTTGTATCTATATTACACTTATTTTCAGGTTTGCTTTCTTTGTACTTCTCATTTAATTCTGACAGCTGTTATGATGAAAGACGGTGGTTAACAGCTAAAGACGATGAGCAGGGGCTGAAGAAACCGTAAGCTTTGAGAGAATGTTACTCTTGACTCCCACGGCTCATGAATGTGCATAAAAAATTTATAAAAGAAAAGTATGTGTATGTTACAACAGAAAGCACTAGAATAATTTTCTATAATACATATTAAGGCCAAAGAAGTTTTTGCACTTTCCAAAAATTTTGGCAGAGAAGAATCCTCTTTTCAATAAAATACAGTATAAATTTAAAAAATATTTTTTGGTGAATATATTTATTTTATATGACCAAGTTATGTTTTTTTTCAAGTTATGTTTTTATTGTCTATGTCAATTAGTAGAACTTTTCAATACAGAATACATGACTTTAGGTCCCCCCATTCCAGGAATCTACTTAAATGAGCAGAAAGAAAAATCTTAAATGCCTCCCAGCCTAAAAAGATTGGAGAAGAGATCATAAGAACACATTTTGGAGGTATAAAGTGTTAGGTACAAAGACAAACTATAACTGATTTATCAGACCTGTGTAAGCACCATCAGGACCCAAGAAATGAAAAAGAAACTCAGTCTACACCACACAACCCTCAAAAGAGAAATTGGCAATACCAGTTACCCCTATATTTTGGGGTACAGTTGAGGCTCAAAAGTGGTCTGATTTAAAGATTGTGGAGGAATTTGTATGCCCTGGGTTTCTAGGACAGCAAATCACCCCAAACCCAAAAGTTCAAACAACACAAGTTCATTGTCTCATAAATCCAGAGGCTAAAATCTGAGATCAAGGTGTACACAGGACTGGTTCTTCTGAAGGCTATGAGGATGAATCTGTTCCATGCCTCCTCTTTTTTATTTTTTTTTTTTAGTTGCTGGTAGTTCTCTGGCATGCCTTGGCTTGTAGACACATCACTGCCTTCATCCTGCTTCATCCTGACATGGTGTTGTCTCGTGGGCTTGCCCGTCTCCAATTGTCTCTTTTTATAAAGACACTAATGATATTGGATTGGGGACTTGCTTTAATGAACTCATTTAACCTCATATCTCCGTAAAGATCCTGCCTCCAAACAGGTCACATTCTGAGACACTGGGGTTGAGACTTCCACATATGAATTTTGTGACAGCACATGCTCATCTGATGTTGTCAACTCCACATTCTCTCCTTCTCTTCAGATAGCTGGGATTTTGCCTCTTCTCAGCTCAGCAAAGGAGACAAGGGCTATACTCTGGGTAAAATAGTACTTAATTAAACTATTAATGTGTACTATTTAGCTAAACTTTTGCCTTAGGCTTATAGGACTAAAGGTTTAACTTATATAAAGGGATTTCCTTTGTTTCAATAGGAGGTGGATAAAAAAATGCCCAAAACCCTGACTCAGACAAATTATAGGCTTCAATTGTGCAACTTTAGACTAATTTTCAATGAGATAGCTTAAGAAATTTGACTAATCAGCACCACAATTTGTTTCAGATTGATATAAATTATTAAAATTTGGCATGGAACACCTCTGCATGTCAATTATTATTTCAGCTTATAAGGTTGTAAAGTAGCCAAAGTAAAATTCAAAGGAAATCACTAAAATAGCCTCTCAGTAAAAACATAGGAATCCACAGAAAACCATTTTAAAATTCCCGATTCGCATAAAATACAAACCATTTTTTTTTTGTTTCGATTGAGATTCCTCACTAACACCTAAGAAATTTTATTACACAATAGATTGCTGTTGTTCACACATCCATTTGACAATGTTCTGAAAGCTTTGGTCCCTCCTTCTAGGACAATGTAAAACAGACACTCCAATTTTGATACACATAAAATTGAGGCATATTTCTGCTCCTCAATAATTAAATTTCCTAAAGTTCTGAATAAAATTTAAGCTGCGTTTGATCAGTAGTCTGTCTCTTAAAAGCAGTATAATAGCCTAAGTGCGAGGTTTCGGTTTTTGTACCTATAAAATTAGAAAGATTCTGGCTGTTTTTGTCATTACCTGTTGCAATAGATGTAAAATATTGGCAAAATAATAGTTGCTGTATTTGTTTTTGGAGAGCAAGGGGTTTCTTTTTGCATCTAACATCGTGATCAACTCACCATTTTTTTCTCAGGTTCTATATTCATTCTTCCTGAATGTCACCCTGGGCTTGAATTTTTCCTAAGTATTTCTGGGGATCCACCCTCCTACACATAGTAACTGATCTAATCAAAATTATAAAAATAATATGATCCCCCTTTCTATTTGTCATAAATAGTCTTTGCACCCAGAATGTTTGTGTACCTAAAGATTCTTCTAGAAAATATTAGAAAATGACTTCAGCTACAGAGATCTGGAGTGAGACCTATATTGTGTGTGGAAATCTATATTGTTCCCCTTGGTAACATTGTTTCACTGTATCTCCCTATGTCTGAATCACTCCTCTTGTATCAGGAAGTCACTCAGATAGAAACCTCCTATCTCGAGAAGCAGGCCTTCCCAGGGAATACAAATCTAAGCAAATTCAGAGAGACTGACAGATATTTGGGTGTGAGGCAGTGTGGCATAACAGAGAAGCCTGAATGGTAAACTGGGCAAATTTAAGCTTAAATCATTAATAACCACCCTAAGAGTTATTTATAAAATCAAATGAGAGGATGAACATAAAGTACCTATCAAAGGCAATGCCATCTCCTATTTGATTTTCAAATGAAATTTGCCTTCCATTAAACCCAAACCTCTATTCAAATCATTCAAAAATGTAAGGCAGTTTTTATACCCATAGGAATTTCTATGACAAATATTTATGAAAATACATATTTTTTTCCACATGCCTTATAAAAGACCTTAAATACATGGTATTGGGCAGCTCATGCTCTTGTCTGTCTTCAACATTTCTTATAGGAAAGGAATCCCACCTTTTATAACACAGATAATCTCTCCCAAATATGGCCTTTTCATCCATGTGTTTCTTACCTAGTGGTTAACTAAAAGAAAATATTGTAGCAACTAGTGCAAATTTTGGAAACTAAATTTATTGGTACACCTTACTTAGAAATCCTCAGGCTGCAAAATCGTACTTTTGGTTTCCATTTAGTTTATTCTCACTTTGAAGCTCACTGATCAATCATATTCTAAAAGATCAGTATGTTTTGCATAAATATAACTGAAACAGAAACATTTATACAATTTTATTATAGATTATTTCTTTTAAAAATCATAAGTTTGCACTCCTTTGGGCCTCTTTAATTTGGTCTTACTTCAATAACAGCAGGCTTTTATAAAATACCTACTTGTGGTAGTGATTGTATTTGTTCCTGTAAAGTAGAATGGAGCTAATTTAATTTTGTAGGTGCTATCAAAAGAGAAACAACAGAAATACTTTCTTTCTGTTAAAGGTTATCAAAAACTTCAACAGAACTATTGTCTGGACATGACTTGTTCAGTCCTTCTGTTCTGGACTCAATGTGCCCCCTCAACATTCATACATTGAGCTCAAATACCCACGGTGGCTATATTAGAGACAGGCCCTCCCTAAAAAGTAATCAAGGTTAGATGGGGCCTTCTGGCCTTGTGGGTGGGGCCCTGATGTAATAAGATCTGTATTTTTGTAGGAAGAGGCAAACCAGAGATCCTCTTTCTCTCTCTCTCTGTCTTCACCAGTCCCTCAACTCTATAACATCCAATTACACACCTCAGGGGAAAGACATGGGACAGAAACCTCTCACAGGAAGCCAAAAGTGCTGGCACCCTGACCTGTGACTTACAGCTTCTCAAACTGTGAGAAAATAAATGCTTCTCATTTAACTGACTCTCCCTGAACTATTCTGTTACAGCCAGAGCAGACTTCTGAACTCATTTCTTATATCAAAGGCAAGAACGTCCGCTGCTGTTGTGCCGGAAATTCTCCCAAATAGCCCAGTAGCCCCTAGCAAGCTGTCTGAGGCAGACTCCGATGTAAAAAGCAAGAGGTGAGCTTTATTTAGCAGGACCGGGCGCCCAGGCCTGGACTCTCCTGGTAGGCACACCGAGGAAGAGCCTTGAACCCAGGGTCCAGCAAGTTTTTATGGGGTACAGAAAGCAAGAAGGGTGAAGGAGGGTGGGATACATTTTTGATTGGTGGTCAGAGTACGGGGAGGCTCTTGATTGGCACAGGGCACGAGGGGTTGGGGGATTTCCTAACTGAGCACGAAGGGTGAGGGGTGGGGGTCTGGAGTGGTATGAGGCAAGAGGGGTGTGGGGTGCAGTTTTGATTGGTTGATTAGGATGCTTGATTTTGGGGAAAGGCCTGAGTTTAGGGGAAGCAGATCTAAGATGGCGGTGGGGAGGTAGGAAAGGGGAAGTTCTATAGTCTAACAACAAAATGGCACTGAAAGCTGAAAATCTGGGTCTTACACTGCATACCAGGTGACTTTTAAGAGAAGCATGCACAAACTTTAGCCAACAGATAAAGAGAGCTTTTGTTACAAATGACCTGTAAAAACTGGATTAAAAATATAAATCTCAAAGAATAAAACACAATAGTATGTTATTTCAAAAAAGAAGTTCAGCCAAAATTAGATAAACCTTGTGATGTAACATTTCTGTGATATGTAGGACTTTTTGTTTCTCTTACTAAACATATCTACTGAAAAGAGACCCTAACTCACTAATTCAGGCCCTTTGTCTTACTAGGACTGATGTCTACATGGGTTAGAGAAGGTTATGCTTTTCCTTTTACTGACAAGAAGAAAGTGCATGAAAAATTTCTTAAATTTTGGGATTACTAATCTATTTAAATCAAAAGAAATTGTAATGTATTTGACATGTTATATGTTTTGTCATCCTAATTTTTTTGGATGAAAATAACCAGATCAATGTCTACATTTTCAAATGACATGAATAGCTGTTGCTATGGGTTAAATTGTATCTTCCTATAAAATGATTTGCTAAAGTCCTAACCATGAGTAATTCAAAATGTGACCTTTTTTGAAAATAATAATATCATTTGAGTGGGCCCTAATCCAATGTCCTCATAAAAAGGGGGGAAACTAGACACAAAAACAGACACACACAGAGGTAAGAAAATGAGAAGACAGCAAGGACAATGTCATTTGAAGAGGAAGGAGCCCATTGGTCTCACGCAGTTACAATTCAGGAAATGCCAAGGCTTGCCTGCTACCACCAGAAGCTAAGAAAAGCTAAGGAAGATTCTAGGCAGAGTCTCAGAGGGAATATTGCTCAACCCTACACATTTCAAAGTTCCAGTCTCCAGAACAATAAGACAATAAGTCTCTATTATTTTAAGCTACTCAGTTTGTGGTAGCTCTAAGAAACTCATTCACTTATAAATTCCCAATGTATAAAGTTACCCTGTACCTTCCATCTCTCAGATTGAATCAAATTCTATCAATAATACAAACATAAATTAACCACCAGAAAAACATACTGATAATTAAGAGAAATGCCATAAAATACATAGATTTGCTAAAAATCATTTTTATATGTGGAGGGAACAAATGACTGTAGGTCACCTGAGAGAATTTTTAATGAAAACATTTTTAGTGAATAGAGTATTTGTGTGTCACTGACTGCCACATTGGGCTCTGGCGCCTGCAGCTCAACTGGCTAAGGCGCTAGCCACATACACCTAAGGTGGCGGGTTCGAATCCAGCCCGGACCCGCCAAACAACAATGACGGCTGCAACCAAAAAATAGCCAGGCGTTGTGGCGAGCGCCTGTGGTCCCAGCTACTTGGGAGGCAGAGGTAGGAGACTCGCTTGAGCCCAGGAGTTGGAGGTTGCTGTGAGCTGTAATGCCACGGCACTCTACCCAGGGGGACAGCTTGAGGCTCTGTCTCAAAAAAAAAAAAAGAAACTGCCACATTGTTTTGTAAAGTAAATATCATTCTATATTAAATTGGAAGCTGACTTAAAATTAACCAGCTTTCTTTTGGAGATGAAGACATGATATCGTGCTTAAATAGGATTTGTGTTGCTACAGTTTGTATAATTGATACCCCAATGTTTTGAATTAAAGATTCCTAACGTACGCTATGTTACAAGGGTCTATACATGGTTTACAAAAGAATAGAAAGGCCCCTTTCTAAGAATTCTTTGATCTAGATAATATCAAACTTCCAATGTTTTTTTATAGAAAATTGTTTGCATACATATAATGCTTCTCTACTAATTTGCACTCTTTAGAATAACTCTGAGACTAGGATGAAAGCTCCGTAGTTCAAAGTTTCCAGAGATGTTGACCCTTTTTAATTTTTCATTTGAAAATGGAACCATTTCAACCTTAGAACTCACTTGTCATTCTCACATGTATGTATAAGCATTTACCTGAGGGTTGTAACAAAATTTCATTTCAACAATAGCAAGAAATAGAAAAGGAGGTGGA
>CAUYQV010065688.1:0-33140 GCA_963574575.1 Galagoides demidoff | reverse complement strand
AGGAGTTAGGAGCTATTGTGCAAATTAGCTTGGCAGAAGCATTAGACTCCTGGAAGAAGCAAGTGCCTTCTCTCTCCACCCACTTTTTACTCTCCTCTAGTGGCCTCTATTGGCTAAACTAATAGGAAATGGCTGGCAAAGGAGAAATATAGCTTGCAGAGCTCCCAGGATCACAAAACTACAATAAAATATAGTTAACAATAGTCAGGACAAGGAATGTAAATTAGCATAGTCGTTATGGAAAACATTATAGAGGTCCCTCAAAAAATAAAAATAGAACTATTATGTAATCAGCAATCCCATTTGGGGGTGTATATATAAAAGAAGTAAATCAATAAATATCTCAAAGAGATATCCGCACTGTTATGTTCATTGCAGCATTATTCAGAATAGCCAAGATACAGAATAAGCCTAATTTCCTCAACAAACATTTCAAGGCTCCCACTGGATGTCTGAAACCTCATTTGGTACTGAACTTAACATACTGTTTTTTTGACCTCATAACCAGACAGCTACTACACACCTACTGGGTACATAGCATAGACAGAGTGGATACATTAGACAAAGGGATGGTTCATGATACTCAGAACAGCATGTAACTTAAAACTTATGAATGATTTATTTCTGGAATTTCCACTTATGATTTCTAAACTATGGTTGATCCCGGGTAACTGAAAAGCTAAACCAGGGACAATGGGAGATTATTGTACACACAAAATGGAAAACTATGCAGCCTTAAAAAAGAAGGAAATGGGGCTCATTTACAACAATGTGGATCAACTTAGAAGACATTATGTTCAGTGAGATAAGCCAGACCCAGAAAAGCACATAATGCGAGATCTCACTTCTACGTGAAATCTAATCTCACTTAGATTAGGTTAATCTAATGTGGAACCCATAGAAACAGAGACTAGAATGGTGGTTACCAGGGACTGAGGTGAGAGGGAGTCAATTAAAACTAATAAGAAAAAGTAACAAATGTCCTCACAAACTATAACCCTGAACTGAGGGCCAAAGTAAATTAAAGGGATTTATTAGGGGCTGAGTGCTATAATTTCAGTTCGTAATCTTATAAAAAGATGATACGTTTGATGATCTCCTGATGTGTCTCTGCAACTAAAAAAGCACCATAATAATTAAAGCTCAGTCTAAATTTACCTATAAAAATACAATAAAATCAACTATTTGTCTCAATAAGGTAGGGGGTACGATAAAGCATATAGAATTTGGTTAATTCAAAATTTTCATCATTTCTTTCACCATATGTTTCACCAGAGATGTTAATGAGAAGCAAAATGGACCGTTAATGGGCTGAGAAATATTCAAATGTAGGGAGAAGAGAGGAAATAAAAACAATGTGAATAGTGTAGAACTTGGTAATTGGCTTCTGAATAATTAAGTCAATTCTATGAAAGCATCTTCCCTAGGAATTCCTCCTTTTATAGCAGTACACCAAGATGACAATTAATTTCCATAAGGAATGAAGCACAAAACTGATATAATTTCCACAGTGGTTATAAAAACCCTAATGAAAAGATAAGAGTTATTTCAGAAGTACAGAAGAACAAAAAGAACAGAAAGAAGACACAAAATACAGGAATTTCATTTATTATAATTTGTATATGCTAGTATTCATGTAGAAGGAATTACAATATAATATCTTTGCTAACATGTCATGGATTAGAACATAAATGTATACACAGAAACTACGGTAAGAAAAAAGATGCAGATACACGGAGATACAATTAAGTAAAGTACAGGTACTAGAAATCACATTAAAATGGCTTGCATGGGTTTGAAGTGTCATACATGGTATATGCTCTGACATTTGTGTGTAACTGTTGCTTTGGGAAATTTGCAAAGGAATAAAGTTAGCTTTTGTTTCTGTTAGCTGTTGTCTTAAAATGCTGTGAAACAAACCAATATAAACCTCAGGTAATTAAAATGAAATTGATTACTTTTATGAATCGACAGGTTGGCTGCTTTGGCTAATTGAGGGTTGACTCACTGTATAGGATACTGCTGGCTCTGCTTCCCCACCCCTGCAGATGGGGGGGCTCATAATACTTCACCCTGCAGTTCTTTGGGTCAGCTGGAATGATTCTCTTCCACACTTTCCGTGCTCTTTTTACCAGTTGAGCCATGTTTATCAGCTACAATGGCTGAGGAGCAAAAGGGCAAGTGGAAATTCATATTTTTTTTTCTAGCTTTATTGAAATATAATTGACAAAAGAAAATTGTGTGTTTCAGGTATGGGATGTCATATTTTGATATATGCATAACCAGTGAAATGATTACCAACATCGTGCTAATTGCCATATCCGTCACTTCACAAATGTACCTCTTATTTTTGTTTGGTGTGGTAAGAACATTTGATATCTACTCTCTTGCAAATTTTAAGTATATGATTTAGTATTGCTAACTACAATCACCAAGCTGTACAGTAAATCTCCAGAACTTATTTGTCTTGTATACCTGATACTTTATACCCCTTGACCAACATCTATTTTCCCTACCCCCACCCCCGAGAACCACTATGAGTTTGATTGTTTTAGATTCCACATATAAGTGAGATTGTCCATTATCTGTCTATCTGGGCCCACTTTATCTCACTTAACATAATGTCCTACAGTTTCATCAATATTGCTGCAAATGACAAGACTCTCCTCTTTACATGGTTGGATAATATTCCATGGTATTCAACAATTTCTTTATCCATTAATTTATCAATGAACATTTAGGTTTATTCCATATATCGGCTATTATGAATAATGTTAAAATGGGCATGGGAGAGCAGTTGTTTCTTCCTTTGAACATATGCCCAGAAATGGGATCACTGATCATATGGTAGCTGTATTTTTAATTTTTTGAGAAATCTCCATGCTGTGTTTTCCTAATAATACATCAATTCCCATTTTCATTAACAGTATATGAGGCTTCTCTTTTCTTCACATATTCAAAAAACCTACTCTTTTGTCTTTTTTATAATAGTAATCCTAATAAATATGAGGTGATATCACATTGTGATTTTGATTTGTGTTTTCCTGATCATTAGGGATGCTGAACACCTTATCATGTGTCTATTGGTAATTTGTGTGTCTTTTGTGGAGAAATAACTATCCAGGGCCTTAACCCATGTTTTAAATCAAGTTATTAGTGTGTATGTGTGTTTGAATTGCTTGAGTTCTTATATTTCTATATTAATTTCTTATTAAATATATCTGTAAGCAGTGTTCGTAGCTCAGTGGGTAGGGTGTCAACCACATACACCAAGGGTGGGGGGTTCAAACCCAGCCCGGGCCAGCTAAACAACAATGACAACTGCAACAAAAAAAATAGCCCAGTGTTGTGGCAGGCGCCTGTAGTCCCAGCTATTTGGGAGGCTGAGGCAAAAGAATTGCTTAAGTCCTAAAGTTTGAGGTCGCTGTGAGCAGTGATGCCATAGCGCTTTGCCAAGGGAGACATTGTGAGACTCTGTCTCAAAAATAAATAAATAAATAAATAAAAATAAATGTATCTGTAATTATTTCCTCTCATTCTGTAGGTTGCCTGTTCACTCTGTTGATTGTTTTCTTTGTAGAGCAGTTTTTTAATTGATACATTGCCTCTTAGTTCTTATTTTGATGCCTGTGCTTTTGGTGTCATTTACCAAAAAAACAAAATTTAATTTACTATACCATTGTTATGACCAATGTCCCTTGTGTTTTATTCTAGTAGTTTTACAGTTTTAAATCTTATCTTTAAGTCTTTAATCAATATTGAGTTCCTTTTTGGATATATACACATACACACACACATATATATAGTGTGGTATACATATATATATATATATATATATATATACACATAGTATGACATAAAGGTCCAACTTCATTCTTCTGCATGTGTTTTTATGACAATAAGATACAATTTGATTACTGCAGCTTTATAGTGTATTTTTAAATCAGGTATTAGGTGATACCTCCAGTATTGTTCTTCTTACTAAAGATTGCTTTGGATATTCTTGTGGTTCCATATAAATTTTAGGACATTTTCATATTTCTTTTAAAAATTACATTAAAATTCTGATAGAGATTTTATTGAATCTGTAGACTGCCTTGGGTAGTATGGACATTCTAACAATGTTGATTTTTCTGATTCATGAACAAGGGATAGTTTTCATTTATTTAGGTCTTCTTCAATTTTATTTCTTCAATGGTTTATAGTTTTCAATGTACAGATCTTTCAGCACCTTGGTTTAATTTATTTCTAAGTGTTTTGTATGTTTCAATGCCATTGCAAATGAGATTGTTTTCTTTCTTCTTCAGATAGTTGTTTTGCTAGTATATATGAAAAGATACTGATTTTTGTATGTTGAGCTTGTATCCTGCATCTTTATTGAAGTTATTTGTTGGTTCTAACGATTTTTTGTTGAAGTGTTTGGGGTATTTTGCACATAGGATCATGCTATCTGAAAATAGAGAACATTTTTTTATTTCTTCCTTTTTGATTTGGATGCTTTTGATTTCTTTCTCTTGCTTATGTACTCTGTCTAGGACTTTTAGTGCTGTATTAAATGTAGCAAGTGAAGGCATCCTTGTTTTGTTCATGATCTTATAAGAAAACTCTAGCTTTTCACAATGAGTATGATATTATCTGTGGGCTTGTCTTCTAAGGCCTTTATTGTGCTGAAGTACTCTATTTTTATACCTCGTTTGTGGAGTTTTTATTATGAAGGCATGCTGAATTTTGTTAAGTTCTTTTTCTGCATGTGTTGAGATGATCATATAATTTTCACTTTTCATTTTATCATTTTAAAACACAACATGGCCTTCAGCAATGTGCCATTGGCTAAAACAAGTCATATGTTAAGCCCCGTCTCAAAGAGCAGGAAAAAGCTCCTACCTATGAAAGGCCATACTAAATATGTGGTTGTTAGGAGGGGAGAAATATTTGGACCAATCATTCAATCTATAGCACACTTTATGTCTATTTAAAAAAAAAAAAAAAACAGAAGAAAAGCCTTGTGTCTCATATGCGAGTGATGTACTCCTTCATTTAGTCATCTAATCTGGCAGAATTTTACAGTGAGAGTTAACAGTGGAGTGTGTCGGTCTTAAACACTGAATTAGAACTTCGAGTAAAAAATAATCAGAAAATTGCTGGTAACAGAAAAATAAATTGCTAAACATAGGGCAATTCATTGAGGTGAAAAAATGAAACCTTTCTTGAGTTGATAGAATATCAGTCCAAGAATGAAGATTATAACAAACAATGAGTAGATGCAAAAGCTATAGATGCAAAGATTAGAGCTGGCATACAAGAGGCCTCTGTGCTAACTGAGGAAAAAGACTTTCTTTCTGGTCAAATTAAAGACAGACCAGGTTTCAGGATTTGACAAGTGGAGTATGGACTGTATTTCAGCCTTAGTGTTTAAGGTCAACTCTTATTGTTTAGGAAAATGCAATCCTTGTGGAAGAGACAAAGGCTTTTAATAATTTCATTGATTTGCCTCACTGTGTTGCTATATCTTATAATTCATATTAATTAACCTTAATAATTCTTTAAAATGGTAACCACCCTTTTCTTCCCTTTTTTTCTTCATTTCTGCCTTTCTTTTACAAAGATACACTGAATTCTTACTATGTGTCTGGTGTCAATACATAAACATATGATAGGAACAAAAAAGAAAAAATTCTTGCTCTCATAGAGATTAAATGTAGCAAGAGAGACAGAGATCAGTACACACAATAAATCAGCAAAATATATAAAGTTCCAGGTGATAATCACCCTACCAGACCTCAGACTATACTATATGCCAACAGAGACTTTTGATTCTGTTTTCTGCAACATGAGTTAATCTTTGGTAACTGTAGATTCCAGGGAGGAGCTCCGAGATAACTGCAATCCTTCTGAAAGAACTTCCAGGGTCAGATAAGGGAACTTGAGAGAAAGCCCCTCCCTGCCCTTAGGAAGGGAAAGGGTGGGAGAAAGTCCTCAGAGGCAGACCTCAGAGCTGAGGCTTGCTTCCCAGGCCTTGTAATCTTCCTTGTCCAAAGCACTCATGACACCTCATGGTGTCCAAGTGCTGTATCTCGAAGTATGATTTGCTGAGCTTAAGCAGTTACCATGAAGATTGAATATGATTATAATATAAAGGGTTGACATTTTTATTCGGCCTACATGAGATGGTCAGTATTGAGAATTCCTCTTTAAAAAAAAAAAAAGAAGAAGAAGAGCAATTAACGCTCAGGGAAGTTGACTAATTTAATTTGCCTAAAGACTCAGAATGTGAATGTGTTGATACAATGATTAACCAAATGATATGAAAGTTATGTTAACCAGCTTGATGAAGATGTTTCAAATTGTATATGAAACAGCACAAAGTACCCCATGTTGGCATCAATGTACACAGAAATTAATTAATAAAAAAAAAAAGTTTCTCATTTAAAGCAAGAGCTAAAAATGATTAAGCTTAGCAGGGTAGGCATTTTGAAAGTCAACTCAGGCCTAAAGTGGGGCCTCTTACCCTAGTAAGCCAATTTGTGAATGTAAAGGAAATTTTCTCAAAGGAAATTAAAAGTGTGAGGTCAGTGAACACAGAATTTGATACGAAAACATGGTAGCCATATTGCTAATAAGGATAAACTTTAATTGTCTGGATAAAAGATGAAAACAGCCTCAACATTTCCTGAAGCTAAACCCTAACCCAGAGTAAGGCCCTAACTCTTTAATTCTATGAGGGCTGAGAGGTGAGACATCTCCAAAGAAAAGTTGGAAGCTAGCAGAGGGTGACTCATGAGGTTTACAGAAAGAAGTTGCTGCTTATAGAAACTGCAGCAAGTTATCCAGACCTAGCTAAAATAATTTATGAAGCTAGTCACACCAAACAAGAGATTTTTAATATGGACAAAACAGCCACCTGAGCTTTCATAGCAAGAAATGAGAACTCAAGGCCTGGTTTCAAAGCTTCACAGAATAGGCCGGCTCTTCCACTAGGGACTAAAGCAGCTGGTGACTTTAAATTGAAGTCAGTGCTCATTCACAATTCTGAAAAATCCAGGGCTCTTAGGAATTATGCTAAATCTGTCCTGCCTGTATTCTAGAAATGTAACAACAACGTCTGGATGACAGAACATCTGTTTACAACATAGTTTACTGCATAGTTAAGCCCACTGTTCAAAGCAACTCAGAAAAAAAATCTTTTCAAAATAGTGCTTCTCATTGACCAGAAGCTCTGATGGGGATATAGAAGGACATACATGTTGTTGTCATGACTGCTGACATAATATACATTCTCCACCTATGGATCACGTCATCTGGATTTTAAGTCTTATTATTTAAGAGAAATATTTCATAAAATGATAGCTGTCACAGATAACGTTTCATCTGATGAATCTGCGCAAAGTAAATCAAAGACCTTCTGGGAAGGATTTACCATTCTAGATACGATCAGGAACATTTGCAATTTATAGGAGATCAAAATATCAGCATTAATAGGAGTTTAGAAGAAGTTGATTCCAACCTTCATATGTAACTTTGAAGGTTGCAAGAACTTTAGCAGAGGAAGTAACTGCAGGGGTGGTGGAAATTTGATGAGAACTAGTATTAAAAGTAGAGCCAGAAATTGTGACTGAGTTACTACAATCTCGTGATGAAGTTTGAATGGATTAGGAATTGCTTCTGATGGATGAGCAAAGAAAATGGCTTCTTAAGATGAAATCTATCACTGGTCAAGACACTGTGAACATCGTTGAAATGACAACAAAGCATTAAATAATATGTAAATTTAGTTGCTAAAGCACCTGCAGGGTTTAAGAGGATTTATTCTGAATTGGAAAGATCTACTGTGGCTTAAATGTTATCAAAAAGCAAAGTGACACTGTTACAGAAAAAGCTTTCATAACGGAAAGTTAAATTGATGTGAAAAACTTCATTATGGTCAAAGAAACTGCCACAGCCACCTAACACTCGACAGCCACTGCCCTGATCGGAGACAGCAACCATCAACATCAGAACATCCTCTGCAAAGAAAGAGATTACAACTTGCTGAAAGCTCAGATGACCATTAGCATTTTTAGCAATAAAGTATTTTTTAATTAATCCATGTACTTTTTTTTAAACATAATGCTATTACACTCTTAGTAGATTATAGTGTAAATGTAACAAATTCAGGAGGCAAGAATGTACAGCTGTCATCTCCAAATCAACTCCTACACCATTTTGACCAAGATTATTAACAGGAACCATTGGCACAAAGGCCAGAAAGCAGAATTATGGTCAGAGTAAGGAGTTTCTGGAATACTGTATACAATTCTCACAAGATAAATCTATTAACACAAACACTATTACTCATTTAATCCATGCTAGTTCTAAGAACTTTCTCTTCAGAATTGGTGACCACATCTGAGTCATCAAATATTTGAGACAATCTCCTCTTTGTCATTAAAGAGCTGACTCTTAATTTTTTTTATTTTTTATTTTTTGAGATGGAGCCTCAAGCTATCCCCCTGGGTAGAGTGCCATGGCATCACAGCTTACAGCAACCTCCAACTCCTGGGCTCAAGTGAGTCTCCTGCCTCTGCCTCCCAAGTAGCTGGGACCACAGGCACCTGCCACAATGCCCAGCCATTTTTTGGTTGCAGCCATCATTGTTGTTTGGTGGGCCCGGACTGGGGATTCGAACCCGCCACCTTAGGTGTACGTGGCTGGCGCCCTAGCCGATTGAGCCACAGGTGCCGAGCCAAAGAGCTGACTCTTTACAACAAGCTTGTATATCAGTTGCATTTCCATCTCACACTTAAACATGAGTAAATAAAATGAATGGCAAAAACTCTGGGTCTTAATCAATTTTATATTTTTCTGTTTTTCTTTTACACATATCTTAATAATATGAAAGGATATTACTTCGTGAATGACTGTTATATAACTGCCTACCTTTACCTTTTTCCTGAACCATTTTGCACAACTTAAAGAACTTCCCCTGAAGCTGCACTATTGTAATAAGTACTTTTAAGAAAAGGCATAGTAGCCACAAGCCTAATGTTTTTCTTTTCTCCCCAAGACCTCTTTACTGACCAGTTCCATTATCTGTGTTAGCAAATCTTATACTCTCCATGTTTCCTCTCAATTCTGTGAGACCTAAGGATCCTCTGACCTTAGATGTCCCACTTATAAATGAGGTGTTTGCTCTTTTCCTGTTGTTTAATTTGAGTTCTCTGTAGACTCTAGGTATTAGCCCTTTGTCAGATTCATAGCATGCAAATATCTTCCCCCATTCTGAAGGCTGTCCGTTCACTTTAGTTGTGGTACCCTTAGCTGTGCAGAAGCTTTTTAGCTTAATTGTGTCCCATTTATTTATTTTTAGTTTTGCTACAATTTCCAACAGGGTCTTCTTCATAAAATCTTTTCCCATGCCAATTGTGTCGAGAGTTTTCCCCACACAGTCTTCTAGAATTTTTATCGTTTCATGTCTTATATTTAAATATTTTATCCAGCAAGAATCAATTTTTGTCAATGGTGTGAAGTGTGGGTCCAGTTTCAGTCTTCTATATGTGGCTGACAGTTCTCCCACCACCATTCATTAAATAGAAATTCTTTCCCCCACTGCATGCTTTTGTTTGGTTTATCAAAGATAAGATGGCAATGTGTGATCTCTTTCTTATTTTATCTATGTGGTGAATTAGATTGATGGATTTATGTATGTTGAACCAACCTTGCATCCCTGGGATAAAAGCCATTTGACCATGAGATATATATTTTTTTATTTTCCTTTTGATTTCTTTATTGTTTGGGGTTCTTCGAGCGCACTAAGAGTTAGGTTACACCGAATGCATTTGTTAGGTAAAGTCTTTCTTATAATTGTGTCCTTCCCCCAAGAGGTGAGCCATACACCATAACCCCTATCCTCCTCCCTCCTTCCCTCTTCCCTCTCCCTGGTTCCCCTACCATCCACTTTGAATTGATTAGAGTTTTTCTCTTATGAGGGTATGTATTAGATAATCTATTGGCTTCACATTAGAATTGAGTATATTGGATTCTTATATCTACATTTTTGTGATACTTTACTAAAATGAATTTATTCCAAATGGAATACTCTTCAGCCATTAAAAAAGATGGAGACTTTACATCTTTTGTATGTGGTATACATAATGTGTTGCTATATACTGTTTGCTAGGATATTATTGAATATCTTTGCATTGATATTCATTAATGATATTGGCCTATAGTCTTTCTTTTTTGTTTTGTCCTTTCCTGGTTTGGAATCAGGGTGATATTTGCTTTGTAGAATGTGTTGAGGAAGATTCCCTCCTTCTCCATGTTTTGGAATAGATTATGAAATATATGTACTGGTTTCTCTTTGAAGGCTTAATAGAATTCTGTTGTGAAACTAGCTGGTCCAGGGTTTTTATTTTTTTGGAATATTTTGTATTATTGATGCAATTTCAGTGCTTGACATAGTTCTTACTTTCAAACTTCCTAATTCTTCCTAGTTGAGGTTAGGAAGGTGGTGTGTTTCTAGGTATTGGTTTGTTTCCTCTACATTTTCAAATTTTTCAGCATAGAGTTTTTTGTAGTAATTGTCAAGGATCTTTTGTATTTCTGTGGTATCTGTTCTTATTTCCCCTTTTTCATTTTTGACTGAGGTTACTACAGATCTTTCTGGTTAGTCTAGCCAAGAGTTTATTGATATTATTAATCTTGCCAAAGAATCAACATTTTTTAACTGATATTCCAAACAATTCTTGTGTTCTCAATTTTATTTGATTATGCTCTGATTTTGGTTATTTCTTTTTTTTTCCTGATAGGTTTGGGGTTAGATTGTTCTGCCTTTTTAAGTTACTTGAGATGGATTCATCAGGTTTTTGATTTCCTCTCTTTCTGCTTTCTAGGTGAACAGAAACTTCTCTGAAGATGACAGGTGAATCAACAAACATACAAATCATCATTGGCCCCAGTCATCAGAGAAATGCAAATTAAAACCACTCTGAGATATCACTTAACTCTAGTGAGATTAGCTCATATCATAAAATTCCAAATCTGCAGATGCTGGCATGGATGCAGAGAGAAGGAAACACTTCTGTACCACTAGTGGGACTGCAAACTAATACAACCTCTGTAGAATGAAGTATGGAGAATTCTTAAAGAACTAAAAGTGAACTTCCATGTGATCCCACAATCCCATTATGAGGCATCTACCCAGCAGAAAAAGAAAATCATTTTACCACAAGAACAACAACACTAGAATGTTTATACTCAATTCACAATTGCCAAGACATGGAATTACCCCAAGTACCCATCAACCCATGAATGGATTAACAAACTGTGGGTCTATGTATACCACAGAGTACTTTTCATCCATAAGAAAAGATGGAAACTTTACATGGGTTGTGTTTACCTGAATGAAGTTGAAAAACATTCTTCTTAGTAAAGTATCACAAGAATGGAAAAAGACATATCCAATGTACTCAATACTAAAATGAAACCAATATAGAAACAAATTCATGTCCACACAAGAGAAAAACACAAGTCCAGCAAGGGGAAAAGACAGGGGAGGAAGGAGGGCATTTGGCTGGATCTCACCAATGTGCATGATGTGAGGGTGCTCAGCACGCCCCCTGAGTGAAGGGTTCAACTGCAACTTGAACTTTACCTTAAAATAAAAACAATGTAACCTAAACACTTGTACCCTCATATCAAACTGAAATAAAAACAAACAAGAAAAATCTCTGCTATTAATTCTACTCATCCTGGTTCCTTGTGGCACCTTTCCACCTTTCAACATTTAACAAATTCTATTTGAAAACTAGTCAATTCTATTATAATTTCATTTCCTTCTTATAATACTTAATCACATGAGCTAATAATAACCCACTTATACAAGTAGTATTTAGTTCTGAAAGCACATCACACATATGTGGTCACCAGAGAAAATGTATGATAGCCAATTACATTCAAATTGCAGATGGATATTATATGATTGTATAGTTTAAGATTATATAAAATAGTATATATTTCTAATATTTTTTATCTCAGTATAAAAATATTAATTATAATTTATTCAATATCTATTTGTATTTTATCAATTTATAATATATAGTTTATTTATTTATTCTGGTTCCCCCACCAGGAGTTGAACTTAAACTATTTTACATTAATTCAAATTCTATAATTTTTTGCCTTGTAACTGTTAAGGTTTATAAAGTGAATTCTACTTAAATTCTTCTTCTTTAGATCACTTAATGTTATAACATTATTTGTGGATTTATGACTACATTTTTAGTTAAAATAATCCTTAGAAACATTATATTACTACTAATTTTCATTTGGTTAATGAGATGCTAAGTCATTTTATATTTTATGTTCTATTCATGAATATATGTAAATTACATATACAGTTTGCTTAAAATTATAAACATATACTATAACAAATATAATACACATTATTATATGGATATATGTTATACATTTTAAATAGTACACTTTTAATTATAAGTAAAATTAAAATTAATCAGCAGTTTATCCACTGTGGAGAATTTTCTTCTATAGGGAAAATTTACCCACAGGATGTTTCCTGTGTGTGTGATGCTGTGGTGTCATGAACAACTTTCACCAATTCCTAAATATCATCTCAGGTCCAGTGACTGAGCCAAAAGGGATCAAATTAAGTCAGCCTTACAAAAATAATAATGTGGACCTAATTTCATTTATTTCTCTTGCTAATATTTGTCTACTCTGCTTAGTATATCAGGAACAGGATATTATTTTCACATTCATGTTATTCACATAATTAATTAAAACAGAATTCAGACACCTGGTAGAAAGTACACCACAAATTTAAAAAATGTCAAGATCCAACACCTCTTCTCATGCTTGCTATATTAGAGCCCCTGTAACAAACAGATATAAAGGTAATACAAGCAAAGCAATTTCTGAACTAGAGAATTACAGCTGGTGAATAGTGTGCTAGGCACACGAGGTGAGGTAGGAGGCAAGGCCATTTCATTGTAACCGATCTTATTAATACTTAGCTTTTCTGGTGTCTGCTATTTAACTCAAACTTCCCATTTTTGAATTTATTCTATAATATATTAAGTGAACTTGTGAAAAGATCAGAAAAATAGGATGGTCACGAGGACATAAAAAAGGGCAAAGAGAGCAATGTATTTTAGATATTATGTCAGATTTCACTGACTTTTGTTCTATGGAAAAAAGAAAGAAACTGAATCCAAAATCTATTTAGGCAAATTAGTAGAATTTAGTTTCAGCCTCGAGTCTTTGGACGATCCTCAGGAATGTTGTTCCTTCTCCTCTTTTGAATTTTACTCAAGTGAAGTAGAGGCTTGAGAAAGCACAGAAAAAAATAAAACTAAATGAATGTGTAAACCCAATCCTTTAAGCATCTTGAAAATTAATAAGCAGAATGATTTAGTTTGTTCCAAGTGGATTGTGGACTCTGTGAAGGTATAATTGCTAAGAACATAGTTAAGGATTTGTTTCCAATTTGGATTTTTAGACATTTTTTATCCTCAAGTTAATCTTTGCCCTTGTACACTTGCTGTAAGGAGTGAATGCTTTGTGGGTGGGAATCAGATGCTGCCTGAGTGCTGAATGCTGATGGTCAGGGAGCTCTTAAATTCCTAAATTGTCTTGTGTTCTCTTCAAGGTAACTTGGAAAGGGTGCAGAGAGTTATAGACTCACAGAGGACAGGCTTGATAAGAGGACAAGCGCTATCCCACTAAGCCAAGCCCACTGCCCACAGTGGCATCCCACAGCAAACTGGGCCTGACTATGTGGCTAAGGCTGTACCTAGGATGGAACCCAGGGAGGCTGAGCTACTTCCACCCTCCACATCCTTCCCTATGGCCTCAGCTCTGAGTCCGGGACCTCACTGATCACTCTGGTGATGGCAGAGAGTGTGTCCTAGGCAGAGGAACTACTGAAACAGTTCCCTATAGACAAAGATGCGGCAATTGGAGAAGGTTGGCTTATAACCCAAAGTAAAAAATAAATGTCTCTATGTCTCTACTATGTAAACAATTGTACCAAAAAATAAAGAGCGAAGAAGAGACAAATATCTCTGTCTTTTCATGCAGAAGAATTTAAAATAATTTATGTAGATACTCCGCGATCTAAGAGGTGGCACATAACCCCCAGTGCTCTCCTTGGGCTGCCTACAGTCTCTTCCTTCATAAGAGCACAGTTTGGAAACAGGGGACAGGGTGAACTTTACAGCAAAGAAACTGGGTGGACACACAGCAGCCAACAACTGTGAATATCCACAGCAGACAGTCATGTTCATCTCTGCACCCTTGAGAGGATGTGAGAGAATGGGACCTCACTTCTGTCTAATCGGGAGCAAAGTGTCAGACGAAACACCTGGCCTGAGCTCCTCAAATCTGCCAATGTTACCAAAAACAAGGGAGGTCTGTCAACGCCAAGGGGACCCTGAGGCCACACAAGGAGCAAATGTAACACGTTATCCTGGGTGAAATCCTAGAACAGAAAAAAAAACATTAGGGAAAAACTGAGGAAGACAAAGTTAAAGAATAGACTTGGGTTCGTAACCATGTGCCAGTATTATTCCGTTAATTGTAGCAAATATACCATACTGAGGTAAGATGTCAATAATCAGGGGACTGAAAGAGAGACATATGGACATTCTCTGTTTTACCTTAATAATTTTTCTATAAACATAAACAACACAGAAAATAAAGTTAAGCCTGGAAAAGCAGGTCAGCCACCGAGAAGAGTCCAGCATAAGGGACTCTGGGCGGCAACGCGGCATTTTCTCTCACTACGGCTCAGTAAGGTCTTGTTCCTACTGGGTATAATTTTGAAGAGAAAATAAATAAATGTAGAGTACAATAAAAGTGAAGAAGGATAACAATAAAGCTCTGAATGTTACCTTTATTTCACCTTGTAAGACCAAATCCCAGTCAATATAACAGCAGACAGTTGTACCCCTTTGAGTGGAATCAAATTAGATGATTTACCTCTAGGGTGATAATCTTGACCTAGGGAGCATTTATGCAGAAGGAACCCAGGGCATCAATGCCTAATCAAATTTACTATGAGGCCAAATGTGTAAAATCTTCTTTGCACTTTTGACTTTGCTAAAAGAATGATGCTTAGAATGTCCTATTAATTTCATGTTCTATCCCAAGAGATATTCATCTAGGGTAGATAACCAAGCTATTCAAGCAGAATAAAAGTCAGAAGTGCTTCTCATGGGAAACTCACTACTACTACTGGCAATGGAGTTCTCTCATACAAAATTGAGTTAATGAAGAATATTTAGCTGGGATACTCAGCTCTTTCTTGATAATTTTAAGTCACTTGAATATGCTGAGAGGGTGCGAGTTAAAAGGATGTATCGCCCCCATCTAGAGCATCATGGAGACTCAACGGCTGCCCCAGGTGTGGTACCTGGTTCTGTTTTGTTGCTTAGTTTCCTGAACATTCTTCAGGTCCAACATTTTCATGCATACTGCTGAGTGCTCACCTGTATGCACACCCAGCAGGCAACAGAGTAGGATGGCATTAAAAATGGGTGACTAGTTAAATTGTGATGCAATTTTCATACTTACATCCATTAGGATCTCTTGTGCATTCCTCTCTCCACTTGCTCTCCCCTTGCTGGCCTCAGCAGGGTTGATGGGTGGCCTCTATTTCAGCCAAAACAGGCTCCTACAGCCATGCCCTCCTATAGTCCTCATTCTGACACTTCCATGACTTTGCCAACCTTGAAAACCACGGAGAGCACTGGCACAATCGTGAGTGACTTGTTCCTACAGATTCAGGTCTGGGCCAGTCACCAGCTGTGTTGCTCAGGGGAAAGCCACTAACCAAACTGAACACTGTTTGACAGTTGCTAAACTGAGCCAAAATTATCTTAGGTGGTTTGGGGTTTGGGTTTTTTGTTTGTTTGTTCATTTGTTTGTTTTTAGTATTCTCTGATACTTACTTTCTCCAAATTTTAGCAATTTCTCAATGCCAAAATAATTCCAAAGGCTCATTTTTCTGCTACTCCACAGAAAGCTTGACATACCTCCACAACACCCTAAGAATTAGCTACACTTGCACCAGGCACATAGCAGGCTAGACAAGGCTTGTGTCAAGGCAGGCACAGTCTGAAGCGAGTGTCTGGCATGGCTGATCACCTGTGGCACCTCTCTGTGCCAGGGTCCACTATGGTGGACTCTGACAGATCACTGGCAAACATCAAGGGGGTTGCGGACCCATATGCAGATCTCTAGAAGTTCACCATTTAGGTCATTGCTTATATATATATATATCATTTTTTTAAATTTCCAAAAGTAAAATAAAATACAATCCTCTAAAAACCGTATCATATTTTTGGATAGAGACTTTTTCTTCTTGATGCCCACAAAATCTTCTCGATCATTATGTTTACACTATCTAATAGTTCACTAGGATCTAATCATTGCCTGTTGGCTGAAGAAAGATGGTGGTTACAGACACAGAAATGTCCCCCAGAATGCTCCCAGCTCTTCACTCAGAACTGACACCACATCTGACTGTTTCTGTATATTCTTCAGGGCCACCATTATTGCCACATTAATCAGCATATCAACATATGTCAATTTATCTCAAAAATGCAGCTGGTTGCATTTCTCGCATTGGTTGGAGCTGGTGGGTTTTGCTAACTGTTTCCATTCTCATACCATGTCTCTGAATTTGTGTCACGATGGGAGGGGAAGTGGAGGGCAGAGAAGGTCCATGAGAAGCCAGAGCAATTGCTATTCAGGCACCATCCCCGCCTCATTAGGAAGCTGCAGCCTCTGTGCCACTCTGGGCAGACGGGGCACTGGCTCCACAATGCTGCTCTCGGGTTAGTAGCCAGTCATTATTAATGCACAGCATCAGCCCTGAAGTACAGTAAGAGCACTGTAGTTATTACAGTCTAGCGAAGGATGGTACACTGCCATTTCAGTAGTTATATTACACATTATGGAGGTAAAATCCTGGTGGGGCAATACATTAATAACAAGTAACGATTGTTAGGAAATTGTGCCACTATCCTTCAGAACTGAGCAACTGCAGTGGGGGGACTTCTCACAGCATCGAGAGCTCCTCATCTCCCCATCCCATCTGCGGGCATGCATGGCCTGGGCAAACGAGAAGAGCCTTAAGCTGAAGACAAAGATGTGGTTTTATTTGGGGACAATGAGATTAGAGAGATGTGTTTTGTTTGGCTTTTTTTCTTCAGTTGGTGAGAAGCTGGTTTTTCATGTGCAATCATGTTTTGGAAATGCACAGTTTAATTGCATTCATGAACAAAACTTCATCTGACTTGGTCATACTTGACATGACAGTTTAACAGTTTAAAGTGGTTTTGCAGAGATCATCAAGGACAAAGTTCCTTCAGGGTGACTGGAAGAATAGAAGAAGCCTCCCACTTCACTTGTTATGTACCTGCTGCAGATAGTAACGCTGGAAGGGGAACAGGGGAGAGTGAAGTGGAACAGTAGCCAGAGAGGATGTACTGGACCTCACCGTGAAACAAGGCAGCCTGAACATGTGTCAGTGAGGGATGTCGACAAGGGCCTGGGGATGACAGGGGGACACCCCCGCCAGTCCACCTTCTCAGAAGTGCTGTGTAGCCCAGAATAAGGTCCCACACAAGGATTCGCGTGTGGGATGGGCTGGCCAATGGGCAGAGGTTTCCAGCTGTCCTTCCTCAAGTTACATAGGTTTACTATGAATTAAACAGGAGAATTACTCACTGGGAAGTTTCTTTAACACTGATGATTGTGGGGATTTCTCAGCCGCTGTGGCAGTACCACTCGTCCCCAGTCCTGCCACCTCCCTTTGGTCTCATGCGTATCAGTCACATTTGTGGCCCTGATGCTACAAACTTGAGGTCTTAACATGCATGGTCTGTGCCCTGGACTCTTTCTTTCTTTGTCTCTGTAAGGATGAAATAAATTAAAGAAGCTGCACTGCTCCCTCTTTGCCTGAACTCAGACATACTTCCTCAATCGCTTGTTTTTGACATTTTTATCATCATATTTTTATTTCTTGTGTACAGTTTTTAGCATGGGAAATCCATCTGTCTTCTCCCATAGGCTTCTTATTAATGATTCAAAGCCTTTACCCATTTCAAGATTATGTTTAATTGCATCAAACTCTTTTCTAATAAGCTTCCATGTGTACTCCATTCCTTTTTATTCTTTTTTTTTTCTTCTGACTGGGTATTTTCAAACAGCCTGTCTTTAAGCTCACTAATTCTTCCTTCTGCTTGATCAATTCTGCTCTTGAGAGACTGATCACTTCTCAGTTTGTGTCAATTGAATCCTCAGCTCTAGACCTACTGCTTGCTTTTTGCTTTTGTTTTCTTTCAATGTCTTTGTTAAAGTTTCTCTGATAGGCTTCCAAATTCCTTCTGTGCATCTTGAAGTTTATTGAGCTTCTTCAGGACTGCTATTTTGAATTCTTTTCCTGAAATATCACATTTCTCCACCACTCCAGGTTCTGTCATTGGTGCCTTATGGAGTTTGTTTGATATCACATTTTCCTAGATGTCCATGAAGCTTCTGGGTGCCCATTAATATCTGGGCATTAAAGACTCAGGTATTTAATTTTAATCTTCACAGTCAGGCTTGTCTGAACCTATCCTACTGGAGAAGGCTTTCCAGGCATTCAAAGGGAACTGAGTGCTGTGATCTAAGTCTTTGGTGCCAGACACTGTATCAGCACTGCAGGTGTCCCAGCCCCAGACATGCTGTGATTCTTGCAGACTCCTAATGGTTACCTCCTTGGTGGAACTGAATAAGATACCAGAGAACTTCCTGGATTAAGAAATAAAATCTCTCACTCTCTTCCCTTGCTCCCCTTGCTGTATTGCTGGAGTGATGTGGGCACTCCCTCGCAGCCACCAGTGCCAGGTCACACCTACAGCCAACCGGTTCCCATCCGAAGCCCAGGGGACTGTTGCCTGGAAACCTCTGATATTTATTCAAAGCCCAAAGCTCTTTAGTCAGCAGATGTTGGATCCCACCATGACTAGTTCCTTCCCTTCAGGAAAGAATGTTTCCTTCCAGCCCATGGTGGGTCCAGAAATGCCATCCAGGAGCTAAGGCCTGGCCTCAGGACATTTAGGAATTGTTTAATATTTTATTTTCACTATTTTTGAGCTGGTGCCCAAGTTTCAAAGCTATGTCTTCTGAATTCTTTCCTTTCCCTTCACCCAGTGGAGGAAGACTGTCCCCGAGCTGCCCTGCCTGGCGTTGGGGATGGGGTGACAGGGCAGAGGCTTTGCTGCCACTGTTTGTGACTCACTGGGTCATGTGCACCCCCAATCCGCTGATCCAGTCAAGTTTAGGAACTGCCCAGGGACTAAGGCTTTTGCAGCCTGACTGCGGCACAAACTCATTGCAAACTTCAGGCTGCTCTTTGCCTGCTTGTGGTGGGACTAGCTGGAATTTAAGAATCGGGATAGAGAATTTCCCTGTGGCCAACTGTTCAGAATGCTCCCTCCACGGGCACCCCAGGAATTCTACCCCGTGCTGTGTTCCCCTGTTCCAGAACCCACGCCCTGCACATAGCTTTCTTCCTCTGCAGTTCCAGGGGACGGTGTCCTGGGATTGCCTTACCTGCCTTCGTCACTGCCTTGGTCCTTGATGCCATCTTAAATCAGGTATGTGATCACTCTCCTGAATTTGGTCATTCTGAAGGGGCTTGCTTGCGTGGGTAGTGTTGGGTCAGTGCTCCTGCAGGGAGACCTCGGGCAGGCTTCCCTTTGCCCGCCTTCCCCCTTGGACCTGTTCCACTGACGCGCAGTCTCCTCATGCCTCAGTGTCAAGGATCTAAATGAGTGTTGCTTCCTGTTATGGTTTTGATAATGAAGGAGAATTAGTTCATCTTCATCTGTCCTCCTTTTTAGAAGTGTCCTACATCTTCTTGCATGCTTATTTTTCCAAAGAATTCTATAATCCTCTTGGTATATGCAAAAACAATGTTGCTTATACACTTATTGAAAATCCATGGGATGTCCCTTGAATACTGTGTAGAGAATGCACTATAATAATCGGTTTCTTAACAGTGTTCTTGAGAAAGTTTGTAATTTTCAATCCTGCAGTGTGACCCTCATTTCCACTAACCTTCTGCTGTGTCCCTCATTTTAAAGTTTTATATACATGCCTTGTACAATTTACATTGAGTTATTTTATCAAGGTATATTTTATGCCATTACATTTTACTAATCATTGTTTTGTTTAGTTAAGCTATTGACTTTTATATTAATTGGGTACTCAACCACTTACATAATTCTGTGATTGCTTTTGAAAGGGTTTGGACTTGATTCCCTTACACTGAGTCTCTATGCAGTCCTGTCTCTCACAGATACTCAGACCTGAACCCCATGTGTTTGTATACTTGCCAACACATTTGAAACATAGGTTTCTTTGTTTCATAGAAACTATTATTTTTATAAGTGCATTGGTTTGTGGGGCTATCTCTCATTCCAGCTACATAAATGAGAAATTAAAATTTGAGAAAAATGCATCAACAATTATCTTCTTCCTTAATTCTTGCCTACCACAAAGGAATGTTGTGAAAATTAAACAGACAGTTCCCTTAAATTAGTTTAGACTGACATACAGAGCAATTCAACATACGTGCGAAAGGTTAGGATAATGTTTTATCTCATTAATATTCAAAAATGGAAAGAGATTATAAACTAAGCATGATAAGTGGACCTGCGTGTTTCAAGAACTGACGTTCTATCTGTGAAATGGCAATTCAGAGTTTCCATAAATGATACAGATCAGTACGGCAAGAACAAGGCTCAGGCAAACGTTTAATGACATATATTCATGAAGGCTGTGTTTTTTGAAAAAGAGAGAACACAGCCACAAAAGCATATCTTGTAAGAATGAGCATTTACCAATACATCTAATGTTTGGGTGACCAGACCGGTACAACTTTCTTCACGATTTGCAGTGTTCCGTAAGGCTAACAAATACCATGCTAAGTAATGCAGGCATGAAGAGTTTTATAAAGGATTTAGATCTTATATAATTGCTGAAAATCAGAAAATCTGCCACAAAAATTAAGGAAGCTTCCCCCGGTTATCTCAGCCTGAGGCTCTGATGCGGGGTGCCCCTCAGTACTTATTTTTTCCTGGACAGCTCCCACTGACTGCCCCTCGAGGGCAGCAACGTGGGTGACCCCTCTACCAGGGGAAGCTATAACCCTGGTGTCTCCCCAGGAGTCTAGCTATAACTGAATTCTTCTCTGGGGCGAATTCTAGGCTGGAGGCATATGGGGGAAAGGATTTTGGGTGCTGCATTTTGGGGAAAAGGATTTTCGGTGCTGCATTTTGGGCCACTCACCTACACCCCCTCTCAGGATGGGGTGCAAGTAAGCAGACCAAAGACAGGCTGAAAACTCCCTAGCAGTACCAGGTTGTGTGTGGGTCCAGTGCACACAATGACACAGGAGTCTGTGGTTTTCATCTTGTGCCTCCGCTATTCCTTTGAGCCCCAGGTCCTCTCCATCATTCCTTGGACTATGGCAGGTGGGAGAGGCAGGTGATACACCTGCTTCATAGCTGCCTTGGGCTGGATGTGATCGCATCAGTGGCCATAGTCAACAAGAAATGGCCTCAAGCTCTGGAAGTTTGGGAGAGTCAGACCACATAGAAAGTGATATAAAGATTTTGAAGTCCTGATGAAACACACTTACTACATGAAAGTGGAGTAGACACTTTTTAATTCCATTGCATCACACATAGTAATACTTATTTAAATTGCTATAAATACGTGTACCTTACATTCTTATTTTTGTCAGTTAAAGAAAAAGAGTTTTTGCTATCACTGTTAGGCAGAGGTCATAGTTACCTCATGTTCTGCTAGGAGTATTTAGTTATGAAAGATCAAATAAACAAGTATATTTCTGAGCCAGCTTCTATTTGGGTCAGCTAGCTGGGAGATTTTGAGGAGTTGACTTAAGCTAGGAACGTGATATGAAAGAGAGTGATGAAGTTTAAATGAATTAATGTTTATTTTCCTGCCTTTGGCCTAGGATTCTCCAAGCCAGATATTTTCATTTCTTGCACTTGGCAACGTCTAGTGCATTTATTTCAATGAATGAATGAAAAGCCAGAAAGATATTTACGGCAAGAAGGCTGACCTATGCACCTGATCTTAAATGAATATTCATCATAATAATTGGGTGTTTTCCCTTCCCTTTCCAACCCTTGAAATTCTAACCAGATTCACATCTTTATCATTAACCAGTCACCTATAAAATGAGCTTAATTTGTTAAGTTTAAAAATCACGTGGAGTTTTACAGCAGGAAAAAAATGTTACAGAGATTCATGTACTATTTCCCCAAAGTGCCATTACTGGTTAAAGGTTAATTAGTTTTATTGTACACCTCTGTTTTTGTTGAGCTATTGCCTAAATAGACTCAGCTCTGGGTAGTTGGTTGAATTATCACTATTGTGTGTTTAAGGTTTGAGTTTCTTTTGCCAGAATTGGAGCACTAGTGTGAGATAGTCATTATACCTATGACAAAGATATTTTATAGATCATATATTTTCACACACTTTTTTCATTCTACAATAAGGTTGGCACAAAAGAGCTCACAATGAAAATGCATTACATAAAATTTTAGACAGAGTGTATTCAAAAGTTCATAAAACCAGGTGATGATAAAAATAGCACATTTTCACATAATTAGAGATTTACTGTGGCATTATAATTTCATTTCCACAAAGCAACCTTTCAAACGTGGGGTTTTCAAGCATGTAATTGTGAAATGCAATTCAAAATGCCAAATGGAAGTGACAATATAGAATTTCTGAATAGTCATGTCAAGCACGAGCTGAGCTTACAGGAAATTGGGAAATTTGGGAGTATTATTGCACTTAGCACTTTGTGTATCTAGCAAGGGAGCCTGGAGTGAAGCGATAGAACCTAAGTGAATTCCTCAGAGTGGTAAGCTGTGGCTGTTCCCAGGGGTTTTAATAAATGGTAGACCTTGGTAAGGAGGGTCTGACACTGCACCTGTCCCTACCATGCAGGCCAGAGGTCTGACTCTCTACCTGTCACAGTGGTGCAGGCCGGGGGGTCTGATGCTCTCCCTGCCAATGGGGTGCTGGCCGGGGGTCTGATGCTCTCCCTGTCACTGTGGTGCTGGCCGGAGGTCTGACTCTCTCCCTGTCACAGTGGTGCTGCTGGGGGTCTGATGCTCTCCCTGCCACTGTGGTGCTGGCTGGAGGTCTAATGCTCTCCCCGTCACTGTGGTGCTGGCCGAAGGTCTGACTCTCTCCCTGTCACAGTGGTGCTGGCCGGAGGTCTGAGTCTCTACCTGCCACTGTGGTGCAGGCTGGTGGTCTGACTCTCTCCCTGTCACAGTGGTGCTGCTGGGGGTCTGATGCTCTCCCTGCCACTGTGGTGCTGGCTGGAGGTCAGACTCTCTCCCGGTCACTGTGGTGCTGGCCGGAGGTCTGACTCTCTCCCTGTCACTGTGGTGCTGGCACCCCTCAGAAAGCCCTGCCAGGTAGAACTGATCCCTCAGCATCCGTTGATTGCCTTTGACAGTCACGAAGGCAGTTTCTGAGCAGGCACTACCTCCTCCACAGCTACTATGAGTTGGGTTGTGCTGAATCTCCCAAAATTTGTGGTGAAGCTCTACCACCCAGCAACTTCGAATATGACCTTACCATCTGTACAGAGATAATGAGTTAAGCTGAAGCTACAATGGCGTAGGATGGGCCCTGATCTGAAAGGATCTGGACACAGACAGTGCACAAAGAGATACCATATGGGCGGGAATGCAGAGGTGGGGTGATGTTTCTAGAAGGCAGTGAGCAACGAGGACTGCCAGAACCTCAGAGGGAGTGGCCAGGTTCTCTCTCAGCCTCAGTCACATCAGACCTGACGACACCATGCTCCCCCATGTCTGGCTCCAGAACTTGAGCCTTTAATCTCTGTTGTTTCAGGCGTTCAGTTTGTGGTGCTCTGCAGTCCTAGCAAATCAGAACATTGATATTGCTTGAACTGGAGCTAGTCCCCTTTAAATAAAAGGCTGCACTTTAACATGAGCAGGGCTTACTAAGTATGCACAAACGTACATGGTTAGAATTAGATGTGTGTGTCGGTAATTCTGAACTCTACCTGATAACCATGCTGTCAGTGACCAACATATTTTAATCAGGCACTACGCCTTCATCAATATAGACTATATGAAATTCCGTAAGTATTTTCAGATATCTCTGTTTTTTTCTTGGTAAACTGTGACGGACAAATACATAGTTACCGAAAATGAGCAATAAGATATAAATCCTGCCCTCTAGTTCCTAGATAGCAAAATTCTGGGAAGACTAAATTGTACATATGAAAATCAATGTGAATACAACAGCAAGGAGTATTACATAAAATGATTTTACTCGTTAATTAGCGATAAGAATTTAATGCACTCTTCACTAAAGTATGTCTCTTAGGAATGGATTATTTTATTGGAAATGAAATAAGTCTGGATGAATTATAAGGGAATACTGTACATAATATATTTGTTTTTCTTGAACCCTTCTGAAGGATTTTTGATGTTTGCTGGTCTTGTGGGCAAAATTTGGAAGTCTTTGCCTGCATGATCAAAAATACTAAGCTTCCACTGTGATTGAAATTTCTTTGATATTGCTATAGACTGGCGTTTTAAGTGAAAATGCAAAATAAACATATATGTGCATATATAGACACACACAGAGAGAATTACACGCAATCATATAGAAGACAAAAATATTAGCCTGAAGTCATAACTAAAAGTTATAATTTTGTATTTCATATGGTAATTTCAAAATCTAGTAATGTTGCATCTCTCAAACCAACTAATTTAAATATATAAAAGCTCACAGACACTACATATGGACAGTGCAACCCAGAGACTGATACACTGTCAACACAATGCCTGTTGCATATTAAGATAATTTGTACAGAGACAGACAGTAGTTTAGTGGTGTCTGAACTTGTGAGGGCTGGGGTGGAAGGGTGACTGTCATGGGTTAGAATATCTATTTGCAGGGTGATGCAGTCAGCTGAAGAAAGCCTCCAACTCTAACATATACCGACTTCTAAATCCCCAGAGCCTGTGAATTTCACCTTACATGGCAATAGATGTGATTAAATTAAGGACCTTGAAATGGGGAGATTATCCTGGGCTATTCTGATGGACTGTGGCTGTAGTTACACATATTCCTGTAAGAGGTGGACTGAGGGAGGTTTCTCACACACACATACACAGAAGTTGGTGGGAAGATGGAGCAGAAAGAGAGTTCTAGATTCCTGCCTTGAATACGGGAGTGATTCCACCATAAACCAAGGGATGCCTGCATTCACCAAGCCCAGATGAGGCAGGAGACAGAGGACCCCCAAGAAAGTCCCAGAGGCTGTGCCTGCCAACACCTTGATGTGATCCCAGGGAAACTGATGTGATTTTTGGCCTCCAGAACTGTGAGGAAACAAATTTCTCCTGTTTTAAGACACCACGTTTATGATAATTTGTCAGAGAAACTCCAAGAAACTATTATTAATGAAATGTCCTAAACTTGGATTATGAGTGAATTTCATGCACTATAAATTATTTTTTAACCCAATTTTTTTTAACATCTTAATAGGCACATCGAAAGATTAAAAATCAAGGACATTTGCACCCAAATGTTTATAGCAGCTCAATTCACAACCACAAAGATGTGAAGATAACCCACGTGCCCATCAACAGATTCATAAACTCCAGTGGGTGTATACCATGAAACACTATTCAGCCATAAAAAGATGAAGACTTTATATCTTTTGTATTTACCTCTATGGATTTGAAGAGTATTCTCTTTATTAAAGTATCTCAAGAATGGAAAAGCAAGTATCCACGTACTCAATACTAATTTGAAACTTGTAGATGAACAACTCAAAGCCTCCCAAAGAGAAAAACAGAATTAAATTCAAGAAGGGGAGAGGGAAAGGGCCAGTAAATTCCCACCTAACAGGTACAATGTAAGGGTATATATAGTCCTGCGTGAAGGACTCAACTACAACTCAAACTTTACCTAACAAATGCAAAGAATGGAACCTAACCTTAGATACTGTTATATTAATCCCCCCAAAATGATATATAAATGTCTTAGCTATGTGGTGTTTAAAACTAAAACACAGCTGCAGTATTTTTCTTGTGATGTGCTTTCATTGCCATTCCAGTTGTGTTTGTCAGAAGATTTTTTCCCCAGAATTAAGTCTAATGGACGACTACTGACAATCTATATAGTAAAGCCACATTCAACAGCTTTAACACGTTTAGCTTAGAAGCTTAACAAAAAATGGTTTCCCTCTCTTCTTTTCTGCCTCTTTGCATGATTGGGTGAGTTCAAAAGTCTTGTCTTTGGTTTCTGAGTTTTTGAGAAAATGGAAGAATCACATTAAATTAGAAAATACTTATGTCTAGAACATATGAGAAACTCACAAAAATTAATATTAAGAAAAAAATACATAAAATGGATGAAATACTTGAAAAGACACTTTACGAAAAACACACCTGGGTGGTAATTAAGCACAAAAGGACCCACGACACTGTTACTTGGATGGAAATGTTATGTTTCTATGGTGCTGGTGTTTCCATGACAACATGTTTGACAGAACTCATAAACCTGAACCCCTAAAAAGCATGACGTTTACTGTTTGTAAGTGATACCTCCAAAAACCTGACTCTAAGGAAAAACTATCAATACAAAGCAAAAATAATCTTAGAAGGATGGCATAAATCAATATATTATCTTAAATACTGAATAAGATAAAGAATAATAAGCATTCATCTTGCTTCTCTTATATGAATGGCACCACTGATCAACTAAATCAGAGATCAAAAGTATTTCAACACCACTCTAATACATGAAAAACAAATGATAGGATCAGACTGTTAACACTTTCCAAGCGCAGTGGATTAATAGACACAGGCATTAAGCAGGAATAGTGAGGGCATCCTAGGAACAGAGGCAGAGGGAAGCTTCCTCCTGCCGGCTGGGCTGCCAAAGGAACGGAACGGGAGAAACTCGGTCTCTGCATCCAGCTGCCGCTTTGAGAGGAATGAGGAAGGCAGAGGAGTGCAGCGGCCTGCAGCAAGAGTGCAGAAGCAACCCTGAGAAAAAGGCGGGAGCAATTCTCAGGTTTGGCAATAAATGACTGGAAACTAAATGCAATGTTCTAACTTACACTCGTACAATAATAGAAAGAAACGTTACTCTCATTTTTCCCGTTAGCTCTCTGTACCACGCGCATGTGATAAAGGAAAGTCTGCAATACGCCTATCTTCCCTTTCAACGGCCCCTGCCCATTTCAGAGCTCCTCCGCTTTTCCCTTTGACCTGGCTGTATCCTCCAAAATTGCGGGTTTATCCAAACGCTTCCCTGTGTGAGACACTTTCAAAATACTTGAAACTATTTAAGGTTTCCAAATAATAATTTTTTAAGTTTTTTTCTTTTTTTTATTAAATCATAACTGTGTACATTAATGCATTTATGGGGTACAATGTGCTGATTTTATATACAATTTGGATATTAGGCAGCCATAAAAAAAGATGGAGACTTGAGCTCTTTTATGTTTATGTGGATGGAGCTGGAACATACTCTTATTAGCGTATCTCAAGAATGGAATTCTTCTTATTAAACTATCTCAGGAATGGGATACTTTAATAAGAAGAATATGTTCCAGCTCCATCCTTGTAAACATAAAAGAGGTAAAGTCTCCATCTTTTTTTTTATGGATTCCTAATATCCAAATTTGTATATAAAATTAGCACATCGTACCCCATAAAAATATTCTTCTTAGTAAAGTGTTACAGGAATGGGAAAAAAAAATCCAATGTACTCAGTACTACTATAAAACCACTTTATAATCACTCACACTTTCATATGAGAGACGAATCACAACTATAGCCCAGGATGAAGGGGGGGGGAGGAGAATGGGGAGAGAGGGGGGTGGTTCGATAGACAGAGGGTTAACAGTGGGACCACACCTATGGAGCATAATGCAAGGGTACAAGTCAAATCTATCAAGTACGGAACACAAATGTCTCAACACTGTGATTAAGTAAATGAGATGAAAACTATGTTAATTTAAATTTAAAAAAGAAGGGAAGAAAAAGTATCCAATGTACTCAGCACTATTATGAAACCAATATATAATCACCCACACTTTCTTACAAATGATAAAAGTTTCTTTAAGGAAATAATCAGTCAAATACCTACTAGAGCAGTGATTTTCAATCATTCTGCCCTAAGAGGATCTTAGGTGTGCCTTGAAAATTTTTAAAGATCATTAAATTGTTTTCAAAAGAAGTTTAAAACACAGTAAGTATATTCATTATTTTATTCTTTCTTTGATTGACATAATTCAAGTGTGTCATGGAAGTTGAACTATAGGTTCAGGTACGCTAGGAGATTAAACAGGTTGAAGAACACTGGGCTAGAAGCTGAGCATCTGACGGCCTCTTTGACATTCATGATGAATTTGTGAGCATTCAACAGGCTGACGCAGCAGTTACGGAATTTTAGATTTCATGTAAGGAAAAGAATAGGAATCATTTTTGTTGATAACTACACCTGAAAAGACACCGTTTAGAGAAAATATAGCTTAGTTGGAGGATATTTAGAAAAGCGCCATCATCTACTGCAGCCCCATTCACAGTAGCCAACAATACAGGAGCAGCCTAGGGGTCCATCAGTGGGTGAAAGGAGAAAGCGGAACGCTACTCAGCTGCGCGGAAGAATGAAATCCCGGCATTTGCAGCCACGGGGATGAACATCCTGGAGGATATTATGCTTAATGCAATAAACTAGGTACAGAAACATTCAGCATGATTGCACTGATTTGTGGAGTCTAAAGAATTGATCTCATGGAAAGCTGGTTACCGGAGCCCAGGGAGGGTGGAGGGGAGGGCAGATAGGAACAGATAGGTCACATGGGTCCAAAGGGCCAGGTAGATGGGAAGGTAAGTTCTGGGGTTTTACCACATAGAAGAGTGACTGCACTTAACACTATTGAACTGCACATTCCCAAATGGCCAGGAGAGGGGATTTTAAATGTCCTTACCACCAAGGAATCATAAATGTATGAGATGATGGGGGGGCGCAAAACCCTGATTTGGTGACTACACCGTGTCTGCATCTGTTGGAACATCACACTCTGCCCATGAACATGTGGGATTATTATATGTCTATTAAAACATCGTCATTTCACATGGAATCTCCAACAGCCGCAGGAGCACCTTGGAGAGGCTGGCAGGCCAGGTGGGCACTGTACCTGTCACTACCGCCCACCTTTCCTACAATGTTTCATAAAAAAAGGGGAAAAAAGTTTAAAAAAGAAAAGTTATTCAATGAAAAGGAGTCTCAGTTTGTTCTGAAATCTGCCCCAGTGAAATGCCACCACTGAACCCCCTGAAACACCTGAGACTGTCCTCGGTCTCCCCCGTCTCCCCCCACCCCACCTTTGTCACTGTCCTGTGACACCACAGCTTTTATATAACTGAGTTCATTAACCACGTTGTCCCTCTTTCCTGAGTTTATGCCGCATGTCTACATATGACAAGTTGTCCACAGTAGCCGAAAGGACTTAGTTCTAAAATTTCCTCCAATCTTAAATTTTTGTATTTAAAGGAAGATTCTTACACCCTGTGAATTATCTTCAACTTCTCTAAGGAGGAGAACCGTGGGGAGGGGGGATCCTACAGCAGGGTCTAAAACCCCCGGGTCTGCGTCATATGTATCTGGGCGGAAAACAGTGTCAAATTCCCCTTACCCAGAGTCTGGCTTTTGACAAAATGGGAGTCCTTGCTATAGTTAAAACATTTTACCTGATCCCAGGGAGTTTATAGAACTGTGACAGTGTTTAATTTTATAATAATGCCTGCTATTGTCCTTTTCTCCCAAAATTGCTATTATGAACTCTTCAGACTGTATAATTCATAGCACTTACGAGCTGAGTATTTGCCAGGCTTTGCATGAAAGGTTTTATATGAATTATCATATTTAATTCTCAGACAACCATGAATTTCCATATATTTCATTTTTTGACAGAGAAATAAACTGTGGTAATCCATGCAAGGTCATTTAAATAGCTCACAAGTAGTACTGGGTTTAGAGCCAGGTCGGGGCTTCTCCAGAGCCCACCTACTTAACGATGCCCAGTTCGCCTCCCAACTCTCAGGCAGCTGAAGCTCTGTTAAAATCCGTTCAGAAGCTGCCTCTGTGTTGGATAATCCTCAGACCTTCATGAAAGCCAAAAAAGCTCACCATACTGAGTGTACTGCACTACTGATGAGGAGTGGAAAGGCCACTCTCTATGATTTGAATTTTCAGTTGCAGCTGTTCACTTGGAGCGGAGAAAGCAGAGCCCCACTTGTGACTGGATGTCCCCACCCAACGGGGCTGCCGCGTGAGGTCGAGCTCTCCCATTAGCCCGGGGCTGAGAGTCAGGAGAGTTGAGGAGGAGGAAGGCAGTGGAAAGCTTGCATTCTTTCTTTTTCTCAAATTAATTGTTCTTAAATTTTAGGTTAATATGGAAGAAGTGGCTCGGCGCCTGTGGCTCAATCGGCTAAGGCGCCAGCCATGTACACCTAAGGTGGCGGGTTCGAATCCCCAGCCCGGGCCCGCCAAACAACAATGATGGAGGCAACCCAAAAATGGCCGGGCGTTGTGGCAGGCGCCTGTGGTCCCAGCTACTTGGGAGGCGGAGGCAGGAGACTCGCTTGAGCCCAGGAGTTGGAGGTTGCTATGAGCTATGATGCCATGGCACTCTACCCAGGGGGATAGCTTGAGACTCCGTCTCAAAAAAAAAAAAAAAAAAAAAAAAACTAAAATTAAAAAAACATTTAATCAAAGAACAACATGACCAAGCAAACTTTGAGATACATGGTAAAACATGTGCCTCATTCCATTCAAATATGTATTTGTTCAGCATCTCAAACTTTAATGTGGTCAAGAATTGTTTTGGTGATCTTGTTCCATTGTGGATTGTGACTCTGTAAGTCCAGGGTAGGGCCTGAGACTCTGCGCTTCTCACAAGCTCCCTGTGATGCCAACACTTCTGTGTCCACTGTTTGCACCCTGAGAAGCTCCAGTTCAGGCTAAGATACTGAACTAAAATGACTGCTTGTATACTTATCCCACCTCTCACCCCCCACAACCCCACACTAACTAGAAAAGTAAAGAAGCAAAATGGCAAAAATTTCAAGAAGCTCCTGAATTAAGAGAGGTTGCTTTGGCCTGGGGTTTGTAGACTGGTGTCTTTGTCCTGGGGCAGGAAGCAGCCCAGCAGGATATGGGAAAAATAGAAGAATTGGTGGAATTCTACTTCTGCTTCCTCTACACCACCCCCATCACCTTGAGGAGAGCTGTGCCTGCATCCCACCTGCCAGGATGTAGAGATCTGGTCCAGATGTTCTCAAAAACCAGGGGACACCAACTGACCTTCAGAAGTTATTTCCTCATCCTTTCCCCTACAAACACCCAGGGCCAGTGAGTTACAATACGCTCTTGATTGTGGGTCACAAACTTGTCTGCACATGGAAATCTCCTGGGGAGTTTTAAAAGTACTGATATTTGAAGTCCACATCCAGAGATTCCAGTGAAATTGCTCTGGGGCATGGCCTGGACATCAGGACTTTTAAAACCTTCCCAGACGATTTGAATGCTGCAACCAAGATTTAAAACCACCCAATTCGGCTCAGCGCCTGTGGCCCAATCAGTTAAGGCGCCAGCCACGTACACTTAAGGTGGCGGGTTCGAATCCCCAGCCCGGGCCTGCCAAACAACGATGGCTACAACCAAAAAATGGCTGGGCGTTGTGGCGGGCGCCTGTGGTCCCAGCTACTTGGGAGGCAGAGGCAGGAGACTCACTTGAGCCCAGGAGTTGGAGGTTGCTATGAGCTATGATGCCATGGCACTCTACCCAGGGGGACAGCTGGAGGCTCCGTCTCAAAAAAAAAAAAAAAAAAAACCACCCAATTCTGAGTGTCTCCTACAAATCTCCTTCTCTCTGGAACACAAAGGATGAAGACCTGACCTGAGGGCATATTTTGTGGGATAAGGACCAATTGCATATAATTTTCAGGGCTCTCCACTCTGAAACTCTCCTATCCCCATGTGTGGAATTCACTGGAGCTAACACTAGATCTGCCTTTCCCCAAATATACTGCCTGGGGAGCCATTGCCCCAGGGGAAAAAAATTAGAACACAAAGCAAAATAACAAGACATTGAGGAGCACAGCCATTTCAAAATGAAAATAACCTCCTGGATTATAGATTCCAACAGAAGCAGAAATATTAGAACAGATGAACCAAGTATTTTTTAATAATCCTGATAAACGTATTAAAAGATAGAACCAACATACAAACAAGTACATGCCCATACAAATGATAAAACACAAATATAGTCTAGCAAGGAGGAGGGGAGAGGCTGGGGGGAGGGAGGAGGGTAATTGGCAGGATCTCACCTAATGTGCCCAATGTGAGGATGTTCAGCATACCCTCTGGGTGAAGGGCTCAACTACAACTTGGACTTTACCTTAGAAGTGAGAACAATGTAACCTAAAAATTTGTGCCTTCATATAAATTTGAAATTTTAAAAAATTGAAAAAAGAAGGGATAGAAGAATTAATAGGAAACAACAAAACATGAAAAGAATCAAATATACCCAGAAATATTAGTAACAAAAGCATAATAATAGAAATAAAGAACAGAATTATTACTGCTAAAGAGCAAGTCAGTAATTTGGAATACCAGATTAAAAAAAAAAAATCCCTGAAGAAAGAACAAAGAAATAGACAAATACAAGAGAAAAGCTACGAGACAGAGAAGATAGGTGCAGAGGTACTAACACCCAAACAATAGGAGTTTCATTAAAAGGAAGAGAAAAGAATGAAGAGGAAAAAATATCAGATGACATAACAGGGATCAAGTTAGAGAAAAAGGCATACCTAGGTATACTATAATAAAGTTTACAATTTTTTTTTTTTTTTGAGACGGAGCCTCAAGCTATCCCCCTGGGTAGAGTGCCATGGCATCACAACTCATAGCAACCTCCAACTCCTGGGCTCAAGCGAGTCTCCTGCCTCCGCCTCCCAAGTAGCTGGGACCACAGGCGC
>CAUYQV010065686.1:0-24073 GCA_963574575.1 Galagoides demidoff | reverse complement strand
AAAAAAAATACAAAAGAAATGAAATTCAGGCAATAGCTGAATTAGCTTGGAAGTGGACTCAACTTCAGGACCTCCAGAAAGGAACACAGCCCAGGTGACACCTTGCTTTTAGCATCACGAGACTTTAAATAGAGGGTCCCCACTGACTCATACTATTCTCCATCTCTTACCTACAGAACTGTCAGCTAATAAATGGGTTCTGTTTTAAGCTACTAAATTTCTAGTAATTTGTTACAGCAGCAATAGGAAACCAATTCAGTATGGAGTAATTAGTGACAAGAATATAGAAACCTGAGCAAACAAGAAACAAAACCTCATTAATCACAAAGAAAACAAAAGGTTGTATAATAAAGGGGGAAGCCACTATGGAATACAACTAGATGAGGTTGTCAATGACATTTGCACAGCACCAAAAATGTAACACTGAATACTGACAACTAAAATAATGCTACAGGGTGGCGCCTGTGGCTCAAAGGAGTATGGCACTGGCCCCATATGCTGGAGGTGGTGTGTTCAAACCTCAGCCCTGGCCAAAACTGCAAAAAAAAAAAAAAAAAAAAAAAAAAAACCTTAAAATAATGATACAGTTATTATAATCATTTTTTTTTTTGAGAAAGAGTCTCACTATGTTACCCTTAGTAAAGTGCCATGGTGTCTCAACTCACAGCAACCTTAGACTCCGGGGCTTAAGCGATTCTCTTGCCTCAGCCTCCCATGTAGCTGGGACTACAGGCACCTGCCACAACGCCCGGCTATTTTTTTGTTGCAGTTATCACTGTTGTTTAGCTGGCCTGGGCTGAGTTCAAACCTGCCAGCCTCGGTGCATGTGGCTGGCGCTATAACCACTGTGCTATAGGTGCCGAGTGAATATAATTATTTTGAAAGGATGCATGTGGAGGGAGACAGAAAGTGGGCATTTGGCTGTGCAATTTGCAGGGGATGTTGGGTGGAGTGTGTAAAAGAGATTTAGTCTTTATATTCCGTAAAACTACTCAAAAGGCATTACTAAAATAAGAAAATCAAAAAATCGCAAATAAAGCTCGTAATTTGGGGATAAATAGCAGAGTGGTTGCTTAGAGAAGCAGGTATGGAAAAACCCATTAGGGACATGAAAAATATATACTGTGTGTGTGTATGTGTGTATGTATATACACACACATATAAAACAAGCCTTGTAGAATTATTTTCCTCTACTAGCTATGTGCATGGTTTAGCCTTAATAAGAATAAAATCTAATCTTGAAAGCACTTGTGAATTCCAGGGGAAAAATTCCAAGTACTATAAATATAAACAAATTGGAGGAGTGCTATAGTGGTATATGTGCCAACTGGTGGTTTTAGAGGCAAAACCTACTAGCCCATAGTAGGAAGGAATAAAACTTTATCCAAAATCAAGAACTTAAGAAGAAATTGTTCTGGGAAGGTCCAAAAAAAGGAGGAGGAACTGTTTTAAAAAATAAAAAAAGAAGAAGCTGCTTATTAATGTGATTTAGAATGGTGGAGGCAAATAGCAGAAGTAACAGCTACAAGAGTTGAGAATCATTCCTGCTGCGGAGAGGTCATCTAGAGGATGATGGGGCTGGCATGGAGGCCCACACCTGTAATCCTAGCACTCTGGGAGGCCAAGATGGGTGGATCATTTGAGCTCAGCTGTTGAAGACCAGCTAAAACAGAAAAATTAGCTGGGTAGTGGGGCCAGTACCATAGTCTCACCTACTCAGGAGGCTGAGGCAAGCAAATCACGTGAGCCCAAGTGTTTGAGGTTGCTGTGAGCTATGATGCCATAGTACTCTACCCAGGGCACAGAGCGAGACTTTGTCCCTAAATAAATAAATAAATAAAATAGGATGATGGGACAGGGGATTCTGCTACTTTTCATGATGAAAACAAAACTCCTTGCCTTTGAAACTATGCTAGTGTTTTACTTTGCCAAAAAAATTTCTTATATTTCATTGCTTTCAGATTTTTTATTTTTTTTAACAAAATTTCCTATATTTCATTGCTTTCTTCATTTTTTTTTAAACAAAATTCCTTTGTAGTGTGCTCCTAAGGATGTGTGTGGGGGGGATGCTTCCAATTAAACCACAACATACCATTGGTTGCAAAATACATCATGACTTTAGAGATGTTAAAACATGAGAAGATGCACAGCTTAGGATCTATGAAATAGAAGCATTTTATTTTTAAAAATCAAGTGTCGTTAGTGATACCAAGCTGTTCTCTGGCTTGTTGTACATAGAAAAAGACAATATAATTTCTGAACCACTAGCCAGCCTGGCATCATAGGCTTTGAGCTTGCCTTCAGGCACCATCTGCAGAGTTAAATGAAAGCAACAGAACTACTTTGGCTCATTGGCTGAAGCCTTATTTTGGCTGGGTTCAATACCCATCTTCCTCCAAATTCCTATAATATGGCCAGCTCATCTTTCTTACAAAATAGGGAAATCATATTGGATCTTAGGGATTGATCATTACATCTAGCAAATTTTCACAGGTACAGGAGTTTCCTTCCCTGACTTGAGTTGTATGATAAGCACTTACAGCATCGTCTATACCAAGCACATTGTTAAAACACTGAAAACATTCCTTTCTCAGGGAAATTCCAGTCTGGTGATGAGGTGGGCATCTATAAAACTGCCATAAAACCTAATGTTTAGGCTCAGTGCCTGTAGCTCAGTGGCTAGGGCGCCAGCCACATACACCGAGGGTGGTGGGTTCAAACCCGGCTCAGCCTACTCAACAACAACTGCAACAAAAAAATAGCCGGGCATTGTGGTGGGCGCCTGTAGTCCCAGCTACTTGGGAGGCTGAGGCAAGAGAATTGCTTAAGCCCAAGAGTTTGAGGTTGCTGTGAGCTGTGATGTCACAGCACTATACCAGGTGACAAAGTGAGACACTGTCTCAAAAAAAAAAAAAACCCTAATGTTTGGCTTTATACAAACAGTTGTCCTTACTTTTTTATTCTGCCTTAGAATGGTGAAAAAATTCATCGTGAAATGACTTTGTGTTTCCATTGTGATGCATAAAGAGCTTGAAAGTCATCATTCCATCTTTACAATGAGAAAAATGCTGAAAACTAAAAATCAACAACTCTTCTTAGATTCCCTTAGAGCAGCAGTCCCCCACCATTTTGGCACCATGGACTGTTTCATGGAACATGATTTTTCAACAGACAGGGGTGGGAGGCGGGTATGGTTTTGGGGTCACTTCAGATGTATTACATTTATTGTGCACTTTATTTCTTTTATAATTACATTGTAATATATAATGAAATAATTATACAACTCACCATAATGCAGAATCAGTGGGAGCCCTGAGCTTGTCTTCCTGCAACTAGAGGACCCTATTCTGTATTTGTAGCCATTCCCCAGGTGCTAGCAACACTGTCTCAGCTCTACCTTGTGTGAACAGTTCATAGTAGGGCTCGTGCTCCTATGTGAACCTAATGTTGCTGCTGATCTGACAGGAGGCAGAACTCAGGTGGTAATGGGGAATGGCTGTAGACTTAGGGAATTGAGGTCACAGGGCAAACTGCTACGTTGAAAATCAGACAGACAGAAGAATATACACAATCACAGTTTACCAAGAGCAGAAGCCACTGGAGACGTTAACTGGTAGGAACATTTAAGCAATAATTATAAATGGCTGAAAACTAAAAGTGGACTAATTTGAGGGTTTAAAAAATCCAGGAGCTTTTTTAAACTTAGGGGAGGCACAATTCTGTGAGGCACAATTCTGTGAGTTTTACATCCAGGAGTCCCACCTGTTTCTCACAGTGAAGATCTGAAGAAAATCCCTTCATACTTTGGACAGGAAGAGAGGTAAAGGAACAATTTGGAAATAAGTTCAGTATGGTCTGTTCTCTGAAACTAAGGCCTGCCTGCAAAGGAAACTACTTTACCAGAGAATTATTAGACCTAGGGTTAGGGTGACTAGAAAACTACAGCCTTCTGTAGCTTTCCTGTCTCACATGGGGGGGAATTAAAGGCTCAGACATTCTTCTGAAGGTTAAGAGGGAAGGCAGGAACTCAGGTCCATTCAAAAACAGAACAGTGACCAGGTAGTGTGGCTCATCCCTGTAATCCAAGCACTCTGGGAAGCCTATGCAGGAGGAGGATCCCTTGAGGTCAAGAATGCAGGAGTTGGAGACCAAAGACCAGCCAGAGCAACCATGAGATCCCCATCTCTACAAAAAATAAAAGAAAATAAAACAATTAGCCGAGCATGGTGGCAAGTGCCTGTAGTCCCAGTTTCTTAGGAGGCTGAGGCAGGAGGATGGCTTGAACCCAGGATTCTGAGGTTGCAGTGAGCTATGATAAAGTTACTGCACTCTAGCCAGGAGGCATGACAGATCAAGACTCTGTCTCCAAAAAAGAAAAAAATAATAAATTTAAAAGGTGAATAAATAAGTAAAAATAAGAAACAGATCCCAAAATGGGGATTAAGATTAAGGCTTCCCTTCACTGGCATCTCACCACCACATTAACAGGGCTCCAGTATAAAAACAGTGGCTTACAATTGTTTGCTTACAACAGAGAGCTATAAGAAACAGACTAATTCAGAACGCGTCTTCAGGAAAACTCAAAGACAATAGGGGAAACAAAACATAGGAAATATGGCTCAGTGCCTATAGCTCGGTGGCTAGGGCACCAGCCACATACACAGGAGCTGGCAGGTTCAAACCCAGCCTGGGCCTGCCAAACAACAATGATAAGTATAATCAAAAAATAGCTAGCATTGTGGCAGGTGCCTGTAGTCCCAGCTACCCAGAAGGCTGAGGCAAGAGAATTGCTTAAGCCCAAGAGTTTGAGGTTGCTGTGAGCTGTGATGCCACAGCACTCTACTGAGGGCAACATAATGAGACTCTGTCTCCAAAAAAAAAAAAAAAAAAAAAAAAACGAAAAAAGCAGGACATAAGAGAAAATTGAAATCTCTGACACTTAATGCAAACCATAAACACAGCCTAATTCCTAGTCAGATAAACATAAAATCACTAAAGCCCTATCCATCTCAATTTAAAAAAATTACAAAAAATTTTTTAAAAATTGAGATAGAGTCTCACTTTGTTGGCCTCTGTAGAGTCATATGGTGTCATAGCTCACAGCAACCTCAAATTCTTGGGCTCAAGTGATTCTCTTGCCTCAGCCTCCCTGGTAGCTGGCACTACAGGTGCCTACCACAGGCCCGGTTATTATTATTATTTTTTTGTTTAGCAGGTTCAGGCTGGGTTGGAACTCACCAGCCCTGATGAATGTGGCCAGCTCCCTAACCACTGAGCTACAGTGCCCAGCCCTTCTCAATTTTTTTTTTTTTTGAGACAGAGTCTCACTTTGTTGTCCTCAGTAGAGTGTCATGGCATCATAGGTCACAGCAACCTCAAACTCTCAGGCTTAAACGATTCTCTTGCCTCAACCTCCCAAGTAGCTGGCACTACAGGTACCTGCCACAACACCCAGGTATTTTTTTTAGAGATGAGAGTCTCACTGTTGCTCAGGCTGGTCTCAAACTTGTGAACTCAGGCAATCTACCTGCCTCAGCCTCCCAAGTGCTGGGATTACAGGTGTGAGCCATCATGCCCTATTTCAATTCTTTTTTTTTTTTTTTTGAGATAGAGTCTTAAGCAGTCGCCCTGGGTAGAGTGCCATGGCGTCACAGCTCACAGCAACCTCAAACTCTTGGACTTAAGTGATTCTCTTGCCTCAGCCTCCCAAGTAGCTGGGACCACAGGCACCTGCCACAATGCCTGGCTATTTTGTGGTTGTAGTTGTCATTGTTGTTTGGCAGACTTAGGCTGGGTTTGAACCTGCCAGCTCCTGTGTATGTGGCTGGCACCCTAGCCACTGAGTTATAGGTGCCGAGCCCCATTTCAATTCTTATTACCTAATACATCATGTCCATCTGTAATCAGAAAATTATAAGATAAAAGCAAGAAAATGTAACAAGATAATAAAATAAAATGTATACTGATTGTTCAAGACAGTTTTATTGATTATTTGAAAAATTCTAGAGAATTAGCCAAGAATAAAAAAAAAAACTATCCTGGAAATAATAAGCAATTACATGATGGTAAGGTTGCAGGATACAAGGTTAATGTATAAAGTCAATTTCCTTCCTATATATCAGTAATTAACATGTGAAATTTAAAATTTAAAACACAATACTGTTTTACATTAATACACAAAATTAATGTATAAATCTCACAAAATGTGTACAAGATCTATGTGAGGAATACTACCAAACTCTGGCAAAAGAAAGGAGAAGAAGATCTAAATAAGTGGAGAGATATTCCATGTTCATTGATAGAAAGCATCAATATCATTAAAATATCACTTCTTCCCAATTTGGTCTCTAAATTCAACACAACCCCAGTCAGAATCTCAATAAGTTACTTTGTGAATGTCAACAAATTGATTCTCAAACTTATGTGGAAAGGCAAAAGAATCAGAGCAACCAATACCATGTTGAAGTTGTTCTCTGGAGCACTTCCAGTGTTTCTTTGGCTGCAATGCTCAACTTTAGCCTAAATAAACACTATATTAGTTTTGCCTCACTTTCCTTCTGTAGATTGACAGATACAACACCAAAAATATGATCTAAAATCCATGAAAAATTAATAAGTAGACTTCATTAAAATGAAAACCTCTTGCTCTCCAAGGTCACTGTTAAGAGAATAAGAGAGAAGCTCCAGGCAGGAAAGAAATCTTTGCAAAGCACATATTTGAAAAAAATAACTGGTATGTAAAATTACAGGGAACTCTTTAAAACTCAACAGTAAGAAAACAAACAACTTTAATGGTAGACACAAGACATTATGCATCTGTCAAAACACAGAACTGTACAACATAAAGAATGGACCCTAATACCCTAATGTAAACTATGCACTTTAGTTAATTAGTCAATAATAATGTATTGATATTGCCTCATCAATTATAACAAATGTATCACTCTAATATAATTTTTAAATTTATTTTCATTTTTAGAGACAGGGTCTCACTATTGCCTGGGCTGGAGAGTAGGAGTGCAGTGGCATGATTACAGTTCAATGTAACCTTGGATTTCTGGGCTCAAAAGATCCTCCTCACTCAGCCTCCCAGGTAGCTAGGTCTACAGGTACACATCACCACACCCAGCTAATTTTTTTTTTTTGAGAGATCAGTTCTTGACATACTGCTCAGGCTGGTCTCAAACTCTTGGCCTCAAGCAATCCTCCTACTTTGGCCTCTCCAAGTGCTGTGATTATGGGTATGAGGCACCATACCTGCTCAAGATGTTAGGAATAGGGGAAACCGTGTATGGGAGGGAGCAGGGAAAATGAGAACTCTCTGTATTATCTAGTCAATTATTCTGTAAACCTAAAACTGTTATAAAAATGAATTCTATTAATTTAAATAAATTCATTGCAGAATCTCAGGCTCAAGTAACCTCTTTCAGGAAGTCTTTCTTGCTCTCGCCACACTGTCAAGAAAGGTTCAGTGCCCTTCTCCAAGCTCCCAGAATACTCTGGACTTATGTTTATTCCTACGTCTTTTTTGTGTCTCTGACAGTGAACAGTTATGGCTTGCTGAACTCTGGCACAGAATGCAGACATGGTGAAAGAAGCTAATACATGCAACCATTTAGCAGGCACTGAGGGATGCCTGACAAATGGCACTTCTATTCCCTCAGTGTACTGATGATGTCAGTTGTGGTGAAATCATTGTGAACTCTCTGACCCACTTGGGTATCTTCTGAATGAGGGTAAAGGCACAATCATGTCCCTTAAAGCTCATTTCAACCTGAGCAGTCTCTGGATTGCTGGTCTTTGGTCTTCACCGAGAAGTTTTTGCACTAGGATACTTATCTAGGATTCAAAGCCAGTGGTTTGGAGTCAAACCCATGGTATTTCCATTACACAACACACTGTCACTCATGTTTAACTTAAATGATGATGTAGTGCAGGGATCACCAGCACAAATAGCTATATGACAGATAACAAATGAAGAAAGTGACTTTGGTTGGGAGGGGTCCCTGGCACTGTGGTAAATCCATGCCCAATCTAGAGTAGGCAGCCACTCCTTGGCTTCAGCCAACTGTTGTCATACAGAAATGTGGACACAGTGTTGCCAATGAAAGCAGAGATGCAGGATTCTGTTCACATAGAAATTTCTCAGTTATAAAAGAAAATATTGGGAACTAAGTCAAAATGTTTAGAAATATCTGAAATGGTATATTGGGAGCATAAGGAGTCATCTAATTGAAATAGGGTATTTATGATGGGGGAGAAAGAAGAGCAGGTTAATAACTGAAGGATAAGGGCAGCTTCTAAAGAACCTTTATTGTCACACTCAAGGATATAGTCCTCTGAGTCTGAGTGACCACCAAAGTATTTAAACAGGAATAGGACAAAATTACAATAGTATTTCACAAAGATCACTTAGCAGTTGATGGAGGCAGGGCTGAGAATTCAGTGGTGCATTAGAAGCCTGTCATCAAGCTAAGTAAGGGTAAATGAGAGATGACTAAGGCCTACTTTGTTCTTTCTCTGGCAAGACTGTAAACTCCAAGACAGCAGGGTCCTGTCTTGTTCACTGCTGTCTCCAACACTAAGCAGAAAGCCTGCTCAACATTATTATTCCAAAGAATAAATGGTAGGGAGGGAGTCAAAGTGAGAGGCATTTTAAGGACCGGGTGTTGGTCACAGCGAGAGGGAACATGGAGCTGTGAGGACATATTTCCTTTCCTGAAGCTTCCTCTATGAGCCTTAGGGAGGATCTCGAGGAGGAAATCATGTACAAGGTATTTTTCAAAAGCCTTCTGCAAATTCCATTCCTGACACTTTGTGCGGTCTCTTTAGTCTACAAGAAAGAAAACGGTAAGGGACGTCGAAGATTAAGGGATAATTAGGGATGAGCAATCTCTGTTCCCGCCTAGGTCCAGTATTCCCAAAGTACACAGCGAAAGGGGACTGGCCTCGCCCTCGGACCCCGCGAGGATTACTTCCGGGGTGGGGTAGTAACCGAGGACCCGCGGAATCCAGCCTTTCTACCCAGGGCAACCCCCAGAGCTGGCCTCACTCCGGATCCTCCCTGCCCCCGCAGACCTCATTCCTTGACCACCACCCCCAGCTCCGCCCTCTCTCCTCCCACCTCCTCTTCCCGCTCCACCGCCCCATTTCCTTCCCTTAGCCAGCCTCCTCCTGGCTCCCTCCCCAGGCCGGGCCTCCAGCATCCGCCGCCTCCCAGCCGTCTGCTCTTCCCCCTCCCTTCCGTAAGCGCCCCTCTCCGGCGGCCCGGCAACCCCGTGCCTCGCTTACCCAATGAGGAGACGGCGCAGGGCGGGGCGAGGCTGGGACCGGAGCGGAAGTGGCGACCGGAGCGGAAGTGGAGCTGCCGCCACCGCCGCCGCCGATCCCGGAGCCCGGGTAGCTGCTGCAGCCGCCGCCTCCGCCTCCGCCTCCGCCACCGCCACCGCAGTCACTGCAGCCGCCGCCGCCGCCGCCTGAGGAGCAGGCTTGGGAAGGAAGCAGTCACTGCGCTCAGAGCTTTGCTCGGAAGCGTCTTTGCCCCTTGCAGCCCTCCCACGGTGAGTGCGGCGCGGGCCCCACCCGGGGCCCCTGGGGGCCTGGGTTCGATGCTTCTGTGGGGCTGATGCGACTACGGATGCCCAGCGGGCGGGCCCGGGGTCTAGCGGCACGCTGCCTTCCCAGCCCGGCGCGGCCGCCTGCAGCGCGGGACTGGTCTAGCCGCGGCCCCTCCCTGTTTCCGGGGCCGGGCCCTTCGCTTCTCGGAGAGGCCCAGGCTGCGGCCCTGCCTGGCGGGCCGGGTGCGGTTCTGTAATGCGCCGGAAGGGACGGTGGAACTGCAGACCCCGGATCCTCTCGCTCAATACCTAGTTTCGATCCTCATGCGACCCCTCCCTACCCCTTACTCGGCGAGAACCTTCTCTCTTTCATCCCTGTCACTCCTGCTCCGTCCTTTCTGGTTTTCAAAAATTAAAATTTAACCAAATGCGGGTGGGTTCTCAAGTCCCAGCGCCCCTACTTGAGTCCCTTTAAATGAATAAGGGGTTTAACCTTGGGAGATAACGGGGGGAAACCTCCTCCCACTTTGCAGTAAAGTCATTTCATCATCCTCTGGTTATAGAGCCTGGCAGGATCCAAGATTCCTTAGGAAGAACAGGATTGGAGTTTGAATCAGGAAAATGCATGTGTTAGAACCGGTTACTGAGTCAGGCCGGATACCCAGGAAAAAAAAAAAATCAAAGGTTGAGAATCGGAGTATTTTCCCACGTTATGTGGTGTCATTTTAGTGCCAGAATCCTTTGTATAGGTTCCCCAAATTCCTCCATACTGTGCGTTAGCACATTTTTTGGTCTGAAATTTGACTGGAGATGACCTTAATGGTGGTGGGGAAGAGGTGGTAGCGATTTGGATTCGCTTGCTTCTGAATAAGAGTGTTATCTTTGGATACACTGTTGCAAATGGAGAACGCACATGTAAAAGGGGGCAGCATTGGTGAGATTATTTGCCAGGCTTTCTGTAAAAATGTGTTTTTTGTCATTACCTTTACTGCCTTTCTCTTTGGTAAGGCTAGGTAGCATCAAGCTCTGATTTTACTTGCCTTGTGTGGGAGATGTAATTGTTATAGACGTGTCAGCCTGCCATAGGAGCCAAAACAGAAAGATGAAGTGCTTATAAAAACGTGAAAATTGTCTGTGTTCTCACTCTGTCTGACTTGTTTATATGAAACCACGCATATGCAGTTTATAGAACTGGACACCATGGCTTTTTTGCATTGTCCTGTTAGAAATACGTGGGTTTTACTTGGTTCTTAGTGACTATTTCTGCTTCCAGGGCACCCCATTTCTTACTTAGTGATATCTTAGTTGTCTGGGCCTTTATTTTTCTTGGATCCACCATCCTTAGCAGCAGACAGTGTGGTGAGTGTAAAGTCTGTCAATTTTCGTGGACCTAAGTTAGAAATTTAAGTGTGGCCTTCAAAATGGAAGGTTCATAATCCAGTGGCAACTGCTGAATTATTTTCCCAGCATCTCCTTTCAATGAGATAAGAAACCATTCATCCATCTTGCAGATGAAGTCTTCATGAGAAATGAGGTGATTTGGCCTAGGCCATAGACCTAGTTCCCAGATTGAGTATCCTCATTCATCACTGGCAAATATTTATGGACTGTCAGCTCCTGGACTGTGACTTCTACCCTGTAATCTTCTGTACACTTCCCATCATGCAGTGCTTGTATTTTGTTGAAGCCATTTTAGAATTGGAACTCTATAGATCAGGGAGGCAGCCTCTATAAAACCAGGATGAGCAAATTCCCATGATACAGAGTCATCAGAGATTTGGGCCACTGCAAAAAGTGCATTTTGCCCATTTGGATGTGGATACAGAAAAAGGAAGAGCACTGGACTGGAACCAGGTAAATTTGCTTCAGATCTTGACTGCAATATTTTCTGTGTAATCTTCAGCATGTTAATCCATCTCTGGTTCTTAGTTTCCTTATTGCCTAGAGTTGTCATGAGGCCTTTTTACAAACTATAAATTGTTAAATATGAGCTTTTGGTTTTGTTATTTTTAAATCAGAGTTCATTATTAATGGCTTTTTCCTCCAGTTACTTTTTGATTATACCCAACCCTGCTTTGTACACATTGCTTTCCAAAAAACGATAAATTATAGAACTTTACTTTGCATATAGCAAATCCTGTCTTTTTGAGTCATTTTCTCAAATCTGTGTCCTGTAAATGGTAATGCAGTCTTTGTATTGTTGTGACAGACTTAATAATTAAAATAAGCATTAGGGGTATGGTAAATGTTCAATAGATGTTATTTGACTATTGCATGGATATATAGGTTAGACATAGTATACATGCTACATAGCATGGACACAGAATCCATCCATTTATGATTTATTCACCAGCTGATGAGGTACCATCTGGCTATTAATCTGTTGTAATAATAGTTACTGCAGCTTATAGCATATGCTATGTGTCAAGCTTTGTTCTAAGCACTTTCCACGTATTAACTTGGTCTTTCCTAACAATCAGGGAGAGAGGTAAGACTCCCAGCCCCATTTTACAGATGTGGAAACCAAGGCTCAGAGAAGAGTAATTTCCTTAACATTTCTATCTCCCTCCCTGCCTCCTTCTCTCCCTCTCTCTTCCCCTCACCCCCTCACCCTCTCCTTCTCTCTCTCTTTTTCTCTCTCTCTGTCTCTTTCTCACATATGCATGCATGCAGAGCACAAGGTAAGTGCCAGAACCAGGAATCAAACTCAGGTGGTCTGGCTCTAAGAACTTCTACTTGTGGTGGAACAATACAAATGTTCTTTTATGTGAACACCATTTAGTCCTTAATTTTTATTTATATGTGTCCCTTGAATGTGTTTGAACGGGAATTTTAGCGGTTTTTAAAGATAGACATAATGTAATTTATCAGGGAAAATATATTCATTCTGGCCTGTAGTGGTGATACTGTTAGTGTGCATCAGGAAGCAAGCTTGTGAAAAATCCAGTTTTTCTAGTACTTGCTTCATACCAGGGAGAAAGTTCATCAGTTAACTTTGTAGCACACAGTCCTAGGTTCTTTACCAATTGAATTTGGCCATGACCATTACTAGTCTTTGTTTATCATACTATTTTTTTCTGTACAGTTTTAGATTTTCTGTATTTTATTGCAGAGGAGGAGATGAAGGACTGTATCTATATTAAGTAGAGAGAAAATTCTAAATTATAACATCCTGTTATGTTAACTTCTTTCAACTGACTAATAAGCAGTTTCCCTTAAAGGAGGATACTTTAGAGAATGGACTAAAATTTCCTTTTCTAAAGGGACTTTTAAGTTATTTGGATCCTACTTTTTTTCTAGGGAAAGATGACAGAGAGCAAGAAATTACGATTATATAATAGCAACTTTTATGCTTTAGAACCACCTTTTTTTTTTTTTTTTAGAACCGTCTTGATCTCTACATGAATATGATCCTAGCAGTCATCTATATGTCGTGATAGAAAAACTAACAACAGAGCTGGATTCTGAGAGAAATTATCTAAGGGGACTATGAAAGGAGGAAAAATAGACTAAAAAGAACGTTCTGTTTTGTGATATGTGTACTGAAAACCAATCATATACTGTTTTCTACACTAAAGGTTCTTCTACTAGAATTATAGTTGGGTGTTTCTAATAGTTGTAGTGAAATGAAAATTATCAGTGTCCTCATGAGAAAAAGTAATTCCCAGTAGAGTTTATATTAGTTGACTTTTTAAAAATTGTGGCCAGTTCTTTATTACGTAAGTTTTTCCTGTGCTGGGTGGTTAATTTTGTTGTTTTCCCTTCTTAGGGAAAGAGACCCTAAGAAAAAAAGTTATTTCTGAATGGCCTTGACCAGAACAAAGAGATTGAAGGCTACAATAAAGTAGATATGAGCCCTGTCTGTTACTACTGTTTACCCTCAGCTGAGAGCTATACCCTAAGCCTTGGTTTGACAGTTTGATGAGTTTTTGGCATATATGCTTTTGTGCTGTTTTTAACTCCTGGATTTTATTGTGATTTTTAAAGATAGATAAATTAGCTTAATAGGCCAGTTGTAAATCTCACTGTAATAAACCTTGTTGGTTCTTAAAAAAATTGACTGTTGTTTAGGAGAGACAGTGCTTCATTTAGGAAAGAGCATTCATTTTAAAATGAATGTTAGTGTAGTTTCCAGATCTGCCATAGTAGCTGTGTGAACCTGAGTGGGTCACTCTTTGCATCTATGAAAGGGGACCATGGTCACCTACCACATAGTATACTTCAGATCAAATGAGTTGATAAAAACCCCTAAGTGCTTTGCACATTTATACAGACTGTAAATGATGGATATTTTTGTTATTTACTAATCCAGTTAGCTGTTTTGATTTTTTTGTGTAGCTAACTGATTAGACTTTTAAATGGAGATGGACAGAAAGCATTCCAAAGGCATATTGAAACTCAATTTGAATCTATATCATATTATAAATATGATTAGTAGCTGAAAAAAACAAAATGTTGTCTCCTGATTAGAACTGAGAGGGCTTTTTTTGAAAGTGGTCTAAGATAGACTAAATACAGTCTATATTTTATAAGTCAGAAAAAGTATCTAAAGATAAGAGTATGGACTCCCATATTAAGCTCACAATCCACTGTGGGAGCCAACAAAGACATTTATAGTGAACTGTGATGAGTGCCGTTTTAGAAATAGGCATAGGTAAATTGACATGCGCCTTTCTTTTAAAAGTCTTTAAAGAAAGCAGTCTAGATTTAAAAGAGATGAGGCACGTCTCTCTCCCTTCACTGGCTGACCATTTGTTAACTTTTGTGTGGATTATACTGTGTCTGCCATTTATTTGAGTGCTTACAATGTGCACAGACTGCAAAATGATTTTGCATAATCAACAGATTTATTCCTAACAACCCTAGTAACTAAATTTGCCCATCTTATGGATGAAAAAACACAGTAACAGAGAGGTCAGGTATCCTGTGGACGTTATAAATGAGGAAACTGAGGCTGGAAGAAGAGTACTTTTCCCTGACAAATTAGTACTGGATGGCTACTTTATGTTGGGCCCAACACTTTCGAAACCTATTTATAAGGTCAACCAATTGGGCTGTCTTTATGGATAGATCACTTAAAGCCAAGAGATCAATTTATTATCATAGCTGCTCTTGGATCACATGTATGACCTTGGTGTATCACTTAATACCTTCATTGTTTTAAGCTTCATCTTGGCTAATTGGACATAATTAGCAATTTGATAATTCAACAACTGATGTCAAAGAGAGATGGTCTTTGAAAGCAATGTACTGTCCCTCCACAATTCAGTGCTCACTGGACGTAGTGCTAATGACTTTGTATTTGAGATATCCTGTGTTTTGTTTTCTTACAAAGAACCTGCAAATGTTTGAATGGAATTAAATTTATTACAGGACTCTACATTTTGTGTGTAGAACGGCTCACAAGACATTTTTAGAGTGGGTGTTTTTCAGTGAGTAGTTTTCTTTGAGAGCCAGGAGTACTTAACTTTTTCTGGATAACACCCACTAACCACCTGGTCCCACTGACTTTCTCAGTCCCTCCTGCAGTAGCTTGGCATCTGTTTTTCCTTCAGCAGAGTGACTCCAGAACTGTAACTTCTACTTTACGGTGCTGTGGATGCTCTATCCGGAATGAAGTATCTGTGAATGCCATTTAGAATTTGCAGCCAATTCCTTGCCCTTTTGAAACTTTGAGCCTGGATTTTAAGATGTTGCTGTCATTTTTATCTCTTGGAATCATTAATTGTTTTCATTTCTTTATCTACTTTGGCCTTTGATTGTTATTTCATCTAGGAAAATTGTCATGCATTTTATTCATACATCTATTTTTCCTCTTACCGCCTAGAGTTCCCTTTTTCTCTCCTATACAGGAGCTCTACCATCCCATAGAACAAGTCAGGACCTAGTCACTTTTAAACTAAACCACTTCCCTCTAATTCTGGCTACTTGCTTTTCTAAGAAATATTGTTAGCTGTCTTATATGCCTACCATTAGAGTTTAGGCTATCTCAGTAGAGGACTGCTCTGCTTGCATTTCTCGTCTTAGTGGGTAATCCAAGGAGTTCTTGGAAATGCTGGTAGTTTTTTCATTTTGCTGTTACTTCAATACACATCGGATTATATGCATTACATTTTTGTGAAGTAGCTTAAGAGTAAGAATATTTGCCTATGAACCTTTATTCTGACTAGCAGTAATAGGCATTTTATGTATATTATATTGAGAGCTATGAATGTCTCCTTTTAACTTTGAGGAAACTGAAATTCAGAGAGATGATGCTGTGGAAATGTGGAAAAATTACTCAGTTTCTCTTTAGAAGCCCAGATTTGGTGTATGCAGGGCTTTCCTAAAGACAGATCCTACTATGTTTTATAAAGAACTTGAGTAATTCCTGATGTACAATAGGTAATGGAATCCTCATTTTAAATTTCCAACAAAGTATTAGACTCAATTAAAGCTTTTTATGTTAGAATTGAACATGTTCTTTTCCTTGAAAACGAAACATAGCTGAACGTTAATGCCTCTAAAGGCCACAGCTATCATATTCAACTGTTTCCTGACTTTGCAAATTCCTCCCCTCCCCTTTTTATAGATTAGCAATAGATAGTCCTTTTGGAGGTCCTAACATTTGGATGCCTGGTCTGATCACTGGGAGATGACTTCTCAGTGTTTTGACCCTGACTAGAAAAGTATTCCTTAGGCAAAGAATAGAGTTACTAGGGCTAGGTTTGTTCATGGATAACTCTCATTTTAGCCTTTATTATCTGATTTAGGGCTTTGCTTATTCGAAGAAAATCCTATTTCAGAATTATTTCACCTTCAGAATTATTTTTTTATAGCTTTCTGTTTGTACCAGTGGCTTCTCTTTAAAATAAAACCTTTTTAGTAAAAAATACAAAATGTTTTTAAAAAGTAATATGTACTCAAAAAGAAAATGAAGATTCTAATGTCCACCTAGAGATAGACTGGAGAGAGAGAGAGAACTACTGCCAGTTATTTGGTGTTAATCATTCTGTTGATGTTTACGTTTTTTTGCGGGGGGGGGGGGAATAATCTACAAAATTAGCTGCTCTTATGCAGCTTCCTTCTCCCAACCCCCAGAGCTCTTAAACAAACCTTTCCATGCCATTAAATCTCTTGTTTTGATGGCCATGTCATCTTGTATCATCAGTCTCTTCTTTTGTAAACCGTTCCCTTTTGTCAGATATTTAGATTACTTCCAATTTTTTCACTAAGCAATTGTTGCTTTTACCAGCAATGCTTCCCAGTCCTCTGTCTTGCTGTATACAGTGGCTTAGAACAGATTGACAGCCATCATCATCATGTGGGTGTGCTTGAGAACTCCTGTTTTCAAGCATGTCAGTGTCTTCCTGAAATATGCCTACCACAAAGAAAATCTGTTGGCTGAGTGCAGGGTTAAATCCTCTGCAGCCTCTGAGGAGTTTGCTCTGATGCCTTGACTCTGCAGTGGTTATGCCATGCTTGATGACGAGACTGTAGCCTTATGGCACTCTACCCAGGGGGATAGCTTGAGGCTCCGTCTCAAAAAAAAAAAAAAAAAAAAAAGGTTTGTAGGAGGCTCTCTTTCTGTCTTTCTGATATTTTTTGGGATGTGACTGTATTTCTAAGTCTCCATAGAAAAGTAGGTCCTGATTATGAAGCTTCACTACTTGTCATCTTTAGAAAATTCAACTAGGAAGTAATGAGTAAAAGTCAATTCCAGTTAATGTGTATGTCCACATTGAGGAAGTGGAGTAGTCTTACCTCGGAATGTTAACATTATATCACATTTGCTTCCTGTACAAGGTTAATTACATTTTTGCTTTTTCTTCTCAGTGGGTTTGTATATTTAAAAAAAAAAAATTCAGGCTCCCATTTCGTGAACTAAAACAGTGATGTGTACCTACTGTGAGAAAAGTAGTGCTTCAGATTTATTTTTGCACTATGTATTTTTTAAAGAAAAATCTCCATATTTACTAGTCTTTAATTTCCTTCCCCCCGTCTTCCCAGCAACTTTTCAGAGATGGATACTGTTGTCTTCATTTGTAGCTTGGAAGACTGAGATTTAACAAGCCTACATGGCTGTGTAAGAGGCAGGTTGTACTCTGACACGGTCCTTTGCCTTTCTGCTGTATCACATACAGGTAGCCTGTGTTCCCTGTGCCCTCCCAGGAATGATTTGTTGAAAAACTTAACAGATAATAGAGCCTATGTTTTGTGCTTCAGTTTTAGGCAATAATGAGAAACAAATGTGACCCTTTCCTTTGAGGGCATACACATGTGAGACTAAATGGTACACCTTTCACTATCTGTACCATAAAAGGGCATAAGAAGCCCTAGATTGTGTAATGGACTGCTAGCGCATTTGAAGTCATAAGCAGGTTCAGTGTGGGCTGGGCAGTCAGGGCAGGCTTTCTAGCCCTAGGTCAGTGATTCTCAACCCACAGGAACTGTATTAAAGGGCCAAGGCATGAGGAAGGTTGAGAACCACTGCCCTAGGTGGATCGACAGGGTTTGCAGAGGCAGGGAGTAAATAGGAGAGATTCTAAGTGAAGGGAGCTACAAAAGCAGTTTCAGGCATGGCTTTTATAGGGTATGTGGTGATAATGTCCAGTCTGAGAGAAAGGTATATGTTGAAGAGCAATGGATGAGAAAGGCTAACAGGTAAGGTTAAAGAGAGAGATTCTAATTCTATCACCCAGGCTAGAGTGCTTAGATGTTATCAATCATAGTTGGCTGCAGCCTTGAACTCCTGGGCTCAGGCAATCCTCATGCCTTGGCCTCCCAAGTAACTGGAACCATAGGTGCACACTGCTATGCCAAGTTGACTTTTAGTTTTTGGTAGAGACTAAGTCTTCCTGTGTTTCTCAGGCTGGTCTCGAGCTCCTGGGCTCAAGAGATACTCCTGCCGCATCCTTCCTAAGTGCTAAGATAACAGATGTGAACTACCACACCCAGCCTAAGTCAGGAAGAAGTTTGGACTTCATGGAGCAGTTAAAAGGAATCATTGAAAGTAAAATGAAGGCATGGCCAATGAGGTAGTTTAGGGAGAGGAATTTTGAAATAGGTTGCAGAAATATAAGGAATGGGATGTACATGTGGTGAGGATTGAATATACTTGTGAAGAATATAGAGAAGTATAAGAGAGAAAAGAGAAAACTCTACCGTATTTACAGTTTTATTATTCTTCCATTTCAGGGTCTGTTCATTCATTCAGCAGATATTTGTACCAATTATGTGCAGAATGCTATGGACAAAATGCCCTAAAGGAGTATATAGTGTAGGAAGTGACTCGAGATACTATACAAATAATTCTAGTACTGAAGAAATGTGATAATACATTAAGACAGGTAAAGATGAAATGCATTGTAAGAATATTTTCATCGTAGATAACTGTTGTCCATTAGAAATAGAATGTAAGCCATCTTTGAAAAGTATAAATAAGACTGATGTGGTGACTTAACGGCTGTAATCCCAGTGCTTTGGGAGGCCAAGATAGGATTGCCTGAGCCTAGAAGTTTGAGACAAGCCTGGGCAACATTGCAAGATCCTGTCTTCAAAAATTAAAAATGAAATAATTAGCTGTGTGTAGTGATGCATGCTTGCGGTCCCAGCTACTCAGGAGGCTTGGCAGGAGGATCACTTGAGCCCAGAAGTTCAAGGTTATAGTGAGCTATGATGATGCCGCTGCACTCTAGCCTGGATGACAGAGTAAGAGCCTATCCTAACAATAAATAGACAGGAAAAAACCCCAATTGGAGTTAATTTTAATAATTTGTTTACTTAACCAATTGTATCCAAAATACTCTGATTTCAACACGTGGCCTTAGCCACACTTTAAGTAGATAGCCACATGGCTAGTGGCTTAAGAAAGGGGAGGTAGGCTGTGAATTTTATATGCAGAGTAAATGGGAAAAGCTATTCCAGGTAGAGGGGATGGATGGCTTAGTGAAAAAAGACAGAAAAGCACTCTTTGTGTGTAAGAAAGCCATTTTGGCAGAAGCATGCATGTGGAAAGCATGTTGTGGGAAGGTCTGGGAAGATGCCTTGGCAAGCTTTCACTAACAGGAGGAAATGTGACTATTTTCCACAGCAGGAAACTTTAAAGAATTTGGAGCAGGAAGTGAGTAGGAAACTTTAATGAATTTTAAGCAGGAAGTGACTTGATCAGAGCTTTAAGAAGGTGGGTTTTATAGCAAAGATGTGAAGGAAGCTGGAGATAGTGACTGAAAGCTATGGGACTAAGGCCAGATTATGGATAGGAGGTTTATTATAGATGTAGAAATGGGAACAATTTCATTTCTCCTTTGTCTGCTGCCTTCCTCCAAAGTGCTGGGTGTTGTGTAACCCATTTCCTGTTGAAATTGGTCTAGCTACTTGAAAATCCATGTTATATAAGTCAAAAGTTATGTAAGCAGTAGCCATCAGGACACTTAGCTATAGATTTTGTTCTTTGCAAGTTGTTTGTGTATTTGTAATTAAAAAATCTGAAGCACAGGTAAATGGGTACAGACATTTTAAGGAGTGCATTCAGTCTTACTGTATCATGGTGGTTCTCAGTCTCCAAGAACTCTTGTAGTGATCTTAAGCTTAAAATAGTTGGCCCCAAACCAGAAAGCCTGCGTGTTATTTTGGGAAATAGGAAATGGACATTTGAGAGATCCCAATGAATTTGGGATTTTTTTGAAAGTATGATTTATTAACTTTTAATGCTTGAGTAGGAGACAGGAGGCGGTGTACTTAATTTGGAGGCCTAGTTGGGCCAAAGAATCTCGCGGCATTGTTTAGCAATGTTGATCCCCTGTAATTTCTCTATTACTCCATTGTAATACTGCATGTGGTAGCTTGGCTCTGAATTAGCTTTAGGCCAGCCCTTTATTATTTGGATTCCTTCATAGGTGGAGTTGGACAGGTAGTGTCTTATGAACTTTGAAGTGGGCTGCTAAGTGGCTTCTAACTTTGTATGAACCTAAGACTAGAAATTTTCTATTCATTGAGTCATTGAAAATTGGCTTCTTTCTGCTGTGTCTGGCACTTTTAGGGACAATGAAGTAGGCTTGTTTAATGGTTGAGATATTCTCCTGACCCCAACAACTTTATGGTCAAGAAAGTTGGACGTACTGAGAAAGTATCCACAGAGGGGGTTGGTCCCGGGTTATCCACAGATAACCAAAATTCAAAGATAGGCTCATGCCCTGATATAAAATGTAATATTTGAATATAACCTATGCATGTCCTCTTATATACCTTTAAATCATCTACAAGATTACTGGTGATACTTAATGTAAATGCTATGTAAATAGTTGTTATATGGTATTTTTAGTTTTGTATTCTTTTATTTTTACAGTATTTTTTGCCCACAGTTGGTTGAATCTTTGGATGTGGAGGACCAGCTATTGCATATAATTTTAAGATGATAAATACAGTATTTTTTTTTTTTTTTTTTTTTTTTTGAGACGGAGCCTCAAGCTATCCCCCTGGGTAGAGTGCCATGGTATCGCAGCTCATAGCAACCTCCAACTCCTGGGCTCAAGCGAGTCTCCTGCCTCCGCCCCCCAAGTAGCTGGGACCACAGGCGCCCACCACAGCGCCCGGACATTTTTTGGTTGCAGTCATCATTGTTGTTTGCCGGGCCCGGGCTGGGGATTCGAACCCGCCACCTTAGGTGTCTGTGGCTGGAGCCTTAGCCGCTTGAGCCACAGGCGCCAAGCCTCTCAGTTGGTTCTAATCAAATTCATGAAACTATTGACTTCAACTTCATGGCCCTATTTGTGTGTCTAAACTAGAATAAAAGAAAGGATATTATGGAATCCACGTGGCCCTATGTCACATAGTCTGTTGCTATAAATTGCCTATTTATTCACCTCCTTGGGGGAAGGGAATGCAGTTTAGTGAGTGCCAATCTAGTCTGTGGTGTATTTGGTGTTAACTTTTCCTGTCATTCACCTTCATGAGATTTCCTCTGCCAAAAACTAGATTAATGGTGCTCTATGAAATGAGCTTACATGCGAGCCATTCATGGATCACTGATTAAGGATCACTCCAAGAATCTGAGATCACACAAATATGGTCCTGAACCCCCACATAATACACTAGGGGGCTGGATCGCAGTATTTGCAGTGGCCTTACTTTAGTTTTTCCCGACACACAGGCCCTGTGGTGTGGTGAGCTTTAGGGCAAGGACTTTAGTTACAGTTAGGAACCTGGGTCTAAAAATCCCTCAGTTCTCACTTTCTAACAGTGTTTCCTCAGACAAGTTCCATAGCTTTCTGAACATCAGATTTTTAGTCTTTCTAGTAAATGGAACCATATCTACTTTAGAGTTGTTAAGACTAAATACTACATAATGCACTGAGCATAGGCTTGGCAAATTGCAGTGGCCCAATAAATGGAAGCTGTTGGAATATTCTAGAGTAGTGTTTTTCAGCCTTTTAAAAAATCTCACAGCACTCTTGAACCTATAAACTTCCATGGCACACTAAATTATGTTGATCCAAAAAGAAAGAGTAAAAAAAAGAATATACTCATGGTGCTTTGAACTTTCAAAAATAATTTAATTAATGATCTTTAAAAGTTTTTAGCCAGGCTTAGTGGCTCAGGGCTATAATCCTAGCACTCTGAGAGGCCGAGTTGGGTAGATTGCCTGAGTTCTCAGGTTCAAGACCAGCCTGAGCAAAAAGTGAGACCCTGTCTCTACTAAAAATAGAAAAATTGAGGTAAGAGGATCACTTGAGCCCAGGCGTTGGAGGTTGCTTTGAGCTATGATGCCACAGCACTCTACCCAGGGCAACAGCTTGAGTCTCTGTCTCCAAAAAAAGAAAGAAAAAAGAAAGAAAATTACTACTCTAGAGCACCATTGTTTGATAGAAATGTAACATGAGCCATGTATTTAATTTTAAATTATCTTGTAGACACATTAAAAATTGCAAAGAAGCCAGCGGTGGTGGCTCACACCTGTAAAGTTATCACTTTGGGAGGCTGAAGCAGGTAGATTGTTTGAGCTCAGGTGTCTAAGACCAACCTGAGCAAGAGTGAGACGCCATCTCTACTAAAAATAGAAAAACTAGCTGGGTGCATGCCTGTAGTCCCAGCTACTTGGGAGGGTAAGGCAAGAGGATCGCGTGAGCCCAAGAGTCTGAGGTTACTGTGAGTTATGACATGATGGCACTCTACCCAGGGTGACAGAGTGAGACAAATAAATAAAAAGACGACTCGGTGCCCCTAGTACAGTGGTTATGGCACTGGCCACATGCACCAAGGCTGGTGGGTTTGAACCTGGCCTAGACCTACTAAACAACAATGACAACTGCAACAAAAAATAGCTGGGCATTGTGACAGTCCCAGCTACTTGGGAGGCTGAGGCAAGAGAATTGCTTATGCTCAGTAGTCTGAGGTTGCTGTGAGCTGTAACACCATGACACTCTACCGAGGGCGACATAGTGAGCCTCTGTCTCAAAAAAAAGACTGCATTAGGCAGAGGAAACTTGAGGCTTTCAGCACACTCCCTGCTTTCCTCAGCCACTCTGGTGATCAAATGGAATGTATGTAAGATGAAAACTTCGTGATAGTCAGGTATAGACCCATGCAAGGTGGAAGTGTCTCCCACAGGAACTCACTACATGGCACAAGCACAGAAACACTTGCAAGAGCTGTGGTCTGTGAGTCTCCCTTGGAAGAGTACTGTGGCATCACCATCTTGCTAGTTCAGAGCTAGGTGACCTCCCCCTGGCAAACTGCTTGTGGTATCTGTTTACTTTTATGAATTGAGCTGTGAGGCATGACTGAAGTTTTCATGGGGTGCTAAATAGGCTATTTAAAACTAAGGCATATTTTCCCCCCCTCTGTAGAGTGCTGTTATGTCATAGCTCATAGCAACCTCCAACTCTTGGGCCCAAGCAATTGCCTTACCCTCAGCTTCTCAAGTAGCTGGGACTACAGGTGCCCGCCACAACGCCCAGCTATTTTCTAGAAATGAGGTCTCACTCTGGCTCTGGCTGGTCTTGAACCTGTGAACTATGGCAATCCACCTACCTTGGCCTCCCAGAGTGCTAGTATTACAGGCATAAGCCACCGTGCCCAGCCCTAAAGCACCTTGAAGTAAAGAAGTAATAGGAGGGTCAGTGCCTGTGGCTCAAAGGAGTAAGGCACCAGCCAGCCCCATATGCCAGAGGTGGCAGGTTCAAACCCAGCCCCAGCCAAAAACTGCAAAAAAAAGAAAAAGAAGTAATAAGGAATGAGAAATGTAGACAAATACTCAATGAAAATAGGAGTGTGGGCTCCATGCCTGTGGCTCAATCGGCTAAGGCGCCAGTCACGTACACCTAAGGTGGCGGGTTCGAATCCCCAGCCCAACCCGCCAAACAACAATGGTGGCTGCAACCAAAAAATGGCTGGGCGTTGTGGCAGGCGCCTGTGGTCCCAGCTACTTGGGAGGCTGAGGCAGGAGACTTGCTTGAGCCCAGGAATTGGAGGTTGCTATGAGCTGTGATGCCATGGCACTCTACCCAGGGGGATAGCTTGAGGCTCCGTCTCAAAAA